>JANHAO010023488.1:0-11889 GCA_026873985.1 Saraca asoca
AAAAAAAATATGGATCATTTTTCTATATGAGTTTATTTACAATATAATCCTAAAGAAATAACAAGAACAAATGATCTCCTTTCATGTGCATCTAAGTCTTGTTTATCTTCATATGACTTGAAATCAAATAAAAATTAGTGGCAACTTATAGCAAATGATAAAACAAATAGCAAATATAAAAATTTGTTTTCCTAAAAATTTGTTTTTTAACATTAAAATTAACATATAGCTTAGAGTGTCTAAATCAAATAATTTGTAATCTTTACTCTAAGGCTAACAATCTCCCCCTTTTTATTGTTGACAAATAATTTTAGATTTATATAAAATCAAAAACAAATTTTCAAATATGATCTAACATAAAAAATATTTAATCTAATATGAGTTTGAGTAAAATCTGAAATTTATGAAAATTTAAAAATATTAAAAATTTTAATATTTCAGTAATCCTCCCCCGACTAATTGATTATTTAAACAAATTTAAATTTTCATATTTCTCCCCCTTTTGGCACATCAAAAAGTAATAAATTGTACCAAAAATATAAGGAGAAAAATGAAAGTGTTACATCTGATACTTAATATGACAAAAAAATATCACAACTTAAAGCAGTTATCAAAATAGTAATAGTGCCAGAAGATTATCAAGTCATTCATCAATATAATGTCCAAACATTAAAATATGAACAAACATCAAGAAAATATCCAAAAAAAATTATCAACAGTAAAGGCAAGAATTAAGCTGATACAATTAAAAAAAAATTAAAACAAACTATTATGGAGGATTTTCAGCAAGCTTATCCAGTTCTGAATCTTCATCTTGTTGTTGAAGGTGCAGTCTCACCTCTTCCACTTGATCATTCAAATTATTGTGCCTCTTATTCATTTCTTTTTCAAATTTTGTAACTTTGTCTTCTAAACCATGTAGCTTATCTTCTATCACATAGAACCATGTATCCTGACTATCAAAAATAGCTTTAGTCTGCTCAGACATGTGTTTGTGCATTCTTTCAATCAAGGCAGTTATTCTGGCTTCAGCTTTAGTACTAATTAGTTCTTGTGAGGAGGTTTGGGCAGTGGGTTGGGTAGGTCGAGATGTTTTGGGAATCCATTTTCCAGAGTTGTCTTGCACAAAACCCATTTTATGAAAATGTGATGTAGTAATTAACGTTAAAGCATTTAGTCTAGACATCGGAGACTCATTTGAAAGATTAATTTTTGCTTTTGCAAAGGAAGGGGTTAAAATCATGCCAAAGGGCAAAAAGTCAATATCTGTTCTCTTAGAACAATTTGCCAAATATTTCAAAATAAATTATGGAAAATTAAAATCAATTTCATTTTTAGTGATCCACATGGGAAACAGATCATCATCCATAATCTGGGTGAAATTTGTAACCCTGGGTAAAATCACTTTGCACAGAACATAGTGTAGGATCCTGTCTTCAGGAGAAACATTAGTGATAAGTAATCTCTCAATCCTTTCTTTAGGAGTGGAGAAAGGAAAAAACATATCAATTGCCAATCTTTTATTATACTAGTTGAAGGATCCTATAGTAAGCCTTGGCATGGCATCATTGATATCAAACTTTCTGGCAAAAGTTTCTGAGTCTATGACAATATGCTTTTTCATTACATAGCAAGACAATTTTGGATCAGTTTCTGCTAAATTCACATAAAACATTTTAACCAGTCTAGGATAGACAATTTCTTTAAAAAGCAGAAATTTTTCTAGTTTATTTTTAGCAAACAACTGACTCAGGTGAGAGGTTTTAAAGGGTTGATCAGCAAAACACTTCAAGGGTTCTACTTTCATAGGTTCAAGAGCAAGAAAAGATTCATACTCTTTATTGGACATGAAGAGTGATTCCTCTTGCTCTGGTTTGGATGTTGTGGGAGCCTTTTCTTTGCGTTTGGTAGTCATCTTCATGCATTTGCTGGGTTGAGAAGACATTTTTGAGTTTTCTAAAGTTCGGGGTTTTTCGGGTGATTTTGAGATTTTTTGATTTGTAAGATTTTTTGAGAAATGGATCAGTTGGAAATGTAGAGAAAGATGTTTTGAGGGTCTAATCAGAAGAATTTGGTGAAATCAGGTTAGATGTGGGATGTGGGATGGACAAAGGGTTTGCAATGGGCTCAAGAATGATGACAATTGGGGCCTTGAATTTTCAATTCTGCATCAGCCAAATTCTGTAGCATTTCTGCATGAAAATTGCAGCTCCATTTTCACATCCAGTTTGATATTTCCAGCCCAGGAAGTCTGCATATGAAATGTGTCTTTGTGTGTTAGCTTCCATTTTGGCTTAATTTCAGCTCATTTGGACATCCACAGCTCGAGATATTGCTTTCTGAATGCATTAAGGTCGGCTGCCCAGGGGGACAGAATTCTGCAGTTCCTATATGGACTTGAGCTTCAATTTTGGACTGCCAATTATGCGATCCAACTTTTGTAGTCTTCATGAAAGTTGTAGATATATCTCTTATCTTTCCTAAAGGACAAGAATCACATCAATTTGTTCTAATGAACTAATTGACACCAATTCACAAATACATCTTAATTCAACTGGAAACATGACATTTTAGCTCTTAAAATGCTAAGCATGAGGGCAGATAAATGTGTCAAATCTTGTCTTATCATGTAGCTGCCTGGCCAGCTAGCTTCTTCAACTTTTTGATTTGTTGTGTGTCTGGCTCAAGAGGTCATGCCAAAGGAATATATGTAGGAGAAACTTTGGGGCTACTACTCTTTTGCTAGGTGCGAGCCCGAAAATTGGTAGTTGGCATTTTGGCCGCTTTTTTTACAGGAATCGTAGGGCTAGGCTTTCAATCTTTTTCCCCTGATATTCTGTTGCCTCGCTGGTCAAGGTCTTTCTTTTCTGTATAAGGTTTTCTTCTTTCAGATACTGTAATGAATGCTTCATGCATTGTTGTATGTAAGCTTTTGACAATTAATGAGAATTTATCTCTTTTTAGCCAATCGGCTGTGCTTTTGTATTTCTAACTGCCCAATCAATTGTTAGTGAGAAAGAGGGGTCGCATGCACGCTACGCTCAAGAGGTCTCATTTGAGACATGAGAAACTTGCCCATATAAGAGCTGTGGGAAATTCATGTAGAAGTTAAAATGATTTTGTTTTATTGAGGTGAGGTGAAAAACCATTCGTTGAAGTTTTGCTTTTGTAACCGTGAGGTAGGCTCGGGGGCCATCTCACCCTCATGTGCTGTGAGGTAAGCTCATGGCCGTCTCACCCTCATTTTTATTTTCCTAACCACGAGGTAGGCTCGGGGGCCATCTCACCATCAGGTGTTGCGAGGTAGGCTCATGGCCATCTCACCCTCGATTTTGTTTTTGTAACCGTGAAGTTGGCTCAGGGGCCATCTCACCCTCGGGAGTTGCGAGGTAGGCTCAAGGCCGTCTCACCCTCGATTTTGTTTTCATAACCATGAGGTAGACTCGGGGGCCGTCTCACCCTCAGGTGTTGTGATGTAGGCTCATGGCCATCTCACCCTTAGTTTTGTTTTCGTTTTGCTATAGTGGGATTACACAGTAATGTTGTAGCGAGATTGCATAGTAATGCTGTAGTTAGGTAAAAATTGTTCACTGTAGCAAGATTGCAATGATGGAGTAAAGAGCTCTTTGTCTGGATAATGGTTGGATGATTGGCAATTTACATTGATACAGCATACAATAGTTGGTAGAACTAGACACCATTGATAACAGATGAATGTTATAGGATCAGAATGTGGTTCAGATAGAGGGCTCAGACTTTTAGAAGATAAATCACTGAGCCTATTGAGCACCTGTCCCGATGGTCTCACCACGTAATCCTGTGATCGGCCTTTTCTAATGAGGTCTTGTATGGTGTCTTTTAGTGTCCAACATTCTGAGGTGGTATGTCCAGCCTCATTGTGATAAGCACAAAACCTGCCCTGGTCTCTGGACTTAGCGCTAGCCCTCATTGGTCTGGGTTTTCCAAAGTCCTCATTATGCCTTTCTATGGCAAAGATTTTGTCCTGTGTGTCTGACAAGATGCTGTAGCTCGCGAAGCGGCCTTTGGGTCACTAAAATTTTGCTTTCTTTGCGAGATGAGGAGTGGGGTTATTGTAACTCTCGCTACTCCTCTTTTTGCTTGCTGTGGGACCTCTATGGCCCACTTTGTGCTTGGGTTCCTCCGTTCTGAAGGTTTCTTCCCATCTTATTTGCTTAGTCACCGATTGTAAAATTTGACAAGATCTCGAGTAGGGGACTTGTAGAGGCTTCTGTACAACTTATCATCTTTATAAAGTCCTGTTGAGATAGCTGTTAGGATACTTTCCTTTGAGGGATTCTCCATGGAGTTAGCCTCATGACTAAATTGGGCTACATAATCCTTGAACGGCTTGTCCTTGTGCTAGAAAATCATCGCAAGGTGGCAAGAAGGCATGAGTTACTTCTTTCATGCTCGATATTGGCCAATAAATTTCCTTTGGCACTCCTCCCAACTATCAATGTTGCGAGCTGGGAGGCGCCTGAACCATGCTCGAGGCATTGCCCCTAATGTGGCAGGAAAGACATAGCACTTCACCAGGGGGTCAATCATTCAGAGGTTTATTTAAGTATTGAACGCTTCCAGGTGGTTGCTGGGGTCGCTATTCCCATCGTATAGTGGGATAGCGCGCACTTTGAGTTTTTACGGGAGAGGTTGCTTCTAGATCTCCATAAAAAATGTTAAGGTTTCCTCATAGCGAGGGTGATTGCTTTGAGGTTGTGGGTGCTCCTCTAGCTATTTCAGCCTCTGGAGAACTTCTTCTATTGCTAGTTGCTGGTCTTTATGCTGAGGGGTCGAACTTTCTACTTGCTGTAAGCCCCCTAGTCGCTGGCTATCGCAATCTTCACGGACTTCCTTCTGAGCTTCCCCAAGAAGCTGCTAGAGTTATGCCATGAGTTCTGGGACTCAAAGCTACTTCTGAAATGCATAAGGGAAAGGACCAAGAGGAAGAAGGAGAAAGAGAGGTAATACATTTAATGATGGAGTTTTTATTGATGTATTGAAAGTAATTTGCAGAGTTTCTACTTACAAGACATTGTCCTCCTCTCTTCTAACAATGCAACCCCATTTATAGAGGAAGGAGGAGTTACATGCATTAATTATAAGCTACAGTTGTGTTACATCGAGCTATAAATAAGAAAAGATAGCAAAGAGGCTACAATCTGGCTACTACAAGAAGTAGGCTGCAGAATGGTCTCCCTAGGTTGGCGGTAGGCCTAAACCAATTGGCGTTCGATGCTTGGAGTTGTCATCCTAAGCAAGATACTTGGGCATCTCAAGCGAGAATCCTTAACTCGGGGGTGTCAAGGAGATTACTGTAGCAAGCTTGGTGCTGCTACGAGCCTTGTGGCTTTCTTGTTGTCTCATTGTGTCATTGCCTCGTAAGGGATGAGCTGAGGCTGGCTTCGGGAAGGATACGAAGGCTACCTCGCTATGCCAGATTCTGGTGGGCAAAGCGAGGCCTACTGAAAGCTTTCCAAAGAAGCGAGGGACTTGGTCTTAGTCATGCTCAGGGACTTGTCTTTGTGAGGCCACTTTTTATATATAACAACTACGAAATAAGAGTGAGTGATCTCATGCTCAAATAAAAGAGTGGCTGATCTTATGGTCGGGGCGATCTTGTACGTAAATAAAAAAGTTGTGAGTTGGCCATTTAGGTGATTTACCTGTTTGAAAAATTTTAAAAATTAGTGAAGGGATTCAAAACATTTATATATATAAATTACATAATTACAAAAATTTAATAAATAGTCCTGATCGTGGGAGATTGCACTTGCTCGGGATCTTGTCGAGATGGCCTAAGCCACTACTTGGAAGGTTGCACCACATAGTCTTGCAAGTGGCCTCTTTTAATGAGATCTTCAATAGCATCCCTCAAAGCCTAGCATTCCCAGGTGACATGCTCAAATTCGTTGTGGTATGTACAAAATTTCTCCTAGTTGAGTCTAGATTTACTGGGCATCATCAAGGGTGGAGGTTTTTTGAAATCCTTTTTGTCCCTTTCCATCCCAAAAATCTTGTCTTGGGCATCTGACAAGATACAATAGGTGCTATGGTGACCTAGAAATGGGGTCGCTCATCTTTTCTCTTCTTAGTGAGCTGAGGATCGGAGTTATCTTTTTCATTTCCATGGTTATGCCTCTTCTTATTTGGAGCCAAGCTACTCGCCTCAGGCTTCTATGAACTTAAAGTCTTTTCCTATCTAATTTGCTTCTTAGCTAGCTCGTAAAATTCTCCCAATTTGCTAACTAGGGACTTGTATAGATTTTTGAACAACTCTCCATCTCTGTGAAGTCTTGTTGAAATGACAGTCAACATGGCCTCATCTGAGGGCTTCTCCACATTATTAACCTCGTGTTTGAAGTGAGCAATATAGTCTTTCATTGTTTCATGCTTACTTTGGAAAACCATAGTGAGGTGGCTTGGGGGTGCAAGTTGCTTCTTCAATGCCCTGTACTATTCGATGAACTTTTCCTTGCACTCCTCCTAATTGCTAATGCTATGAGTTTGGAGGCTTCTAAACCACATTCAAGGAGCTTCATCCAACATAGCAGGGAAGATGTGACACCTGATCAAGGGGCAACAAGTTTAAAGATCCAATTGGATATTGAATAGGTCTAGATGGTTATGTAGATCACTATCTCCATCATATAGCAGAATGGTTGGAACTTTGAGTTTATGTGGGAGGGATTCCTCCTCGATTTCCTTAGAGAAAGGAGTTCCTCGAAGTAAGCTTTGTCATTTCAAGCTTGAGGATACTCTTCCAAATGCTTTACTCTTTGAAGGAAGCCTTCTACAAAGACATTAAAGCCCTCTAGCCATTGGCTAGAGACTTGGTGGCTTGGTTCATTTTTTCGGCCATGCGAATGGTGATTTGAAGTCCGTTCTCTATTAGTTTCACTAGGGGGTTCACCCTCAGGTGTGACAATCTTATCCTATTCTTATACACCTTGAGCCTGCGATTACACTAACATCGTGACCATTTTAACTACTTCTCCCACCATGTTTTCAAGTTTCTCCTAACATTGGAGCTAGGTTTGTATTCCGTCAGCACTGTTGGCAGTGAGATTTGGTTAGACAGAGTTGGCTGGAGGGATGCCAGTGGTTGCTCTAATGATGGGAGTGGTAGAGGAGTTCATCATTGATACATGATCCTCTGAAGGATTGGGTCCGCATTCAAAGCTTTGGTAGCTCTTCCCTTGGCCATTGCAACAAGAAACGAACCAAAACAAGTGAGATGCCCATAGATGGTGCCAAAATGTTAATGTTAGATTTTGGTTCAGACCTAAACTCCAATCAATACAGGATTCTTTTGGAATCTCAAGCTGTTAACTGGTTCTAAGATGGGAAATTAGTAGAATAAATAAGAAAGAAGGAAAGAGTAAGGAAAAAACACAAACTTTTAACGTGGTTCAACAAAATCCAAATGGAACCAAACCCTACGTCCACGACAGTGCATTGATCTGAGGACATTTTTACAGAGTTTTGGCATATAGGTCTCTTTCCCCTTAATATTCATCTCCTCCCTTATTTATAGGGGAGAGGAGGTTATAATTGTAATTGTACATGTAGTAAATTTGTTACATCAATACTTAATGTGCAAGACTTGAACAGGCAAACTAAATCTTGAAATTTAGCTATTATAGTTGCCTTCTATAGGTGGGCCCTGTGTGTTTGCTGGGCAGGATATGAACTTATCTTCTGCCTAGCGGGCTCCTAGGTCGCTAGTCACGGCTTGCTAGTCAGATCCTTCGGTCTGGGAGTGTCTAGCTTCGAAACGGCAAGGTTGAGCTGATTTTATCAGGAGTGAGCTCGAGCTGGAGAGATCGCTCCACGATGTGAATTGAAGGCATAGCGACCTAAGTACTTTTTGAGGTGGGTCCTTACCGTGCTCAGGCTATTCGCTAATCCATCAAAGACGATCCAAATTTCACCCATAACAAATCATAATAGACCAGAATATACAATCCAAAAGATCAAATTATATTATCAAATCTAGAGTAATAGAGAATTCAATTAAAACAAAATATAATATCAAAATCCAATAAGCAAAATACATTATCCAGAAATCTCAAATATACAGAATCAAAATTAGAAAATACAATATCAAAATCCAAAATACAAGATCCGAATTAGAACATCAAGATACAATCTAAAAAATCAAAGTACATAATATGAGGGAAATGGGACTAAGGGATACAAAATAACCATCAATTATAGCATGCTCAAATAGGTGGAGGGTCTTGGTCATCTATTCTCTATAGTTTAGCCTCCTCATCATGCTCTTGCATTTGGTATGAAATTTTATGTAGTTGAGTTTCAATGGAGTTAAACCTCTCATTAACCAAGTTGAAGTGATTTTAGTGATCAATTTCTAGATATGCAAAGTAATCATCCATTGATTCAAACAAAGTTTGATGGTTGTCAAGGTGGTTAAAGATCAGTTATCACTCTATAAATAGTCTATCAACCTCATTTCAACATATAACTTCATATCAGCTTTTCATATTTTCAAAAGTGAAACTCAAAGAGGAAATAGAGCTTTATCTAATTTACATCTCTCTCTCATTAAACAAAGTTTTCTTGGATCAAATCCATGAAGATCAGATAGCTAGTTAATTGAGATATTGATCTCAATTGTGGTATTGTATTCCATACTCTATTCTTGGTTAATTTTGCAATTTCTAGGTTGATAGAAGTTAGAGATACAAAGAAAGAGGTTGATCTTCCTTTACATCTTCTTTAATTGTAAGGTTGATTACAATTAGTTGAAATTGTAGAATTAATTATATCTATAGGTTAGCAAGAGCCTAGCCAATATCTTGCATAAGAACTGGTGTACAAGAGCCTCATTAATTCTTGTCTTTTGGTAGTAAAATGTCACTCTCCGGTGGAGGATTGTCCAATGGATGTAGACTTCAACTGTAGTTTCAGTTGAAGTTAAGCCATTTTAAAAGTTAGTGTTCTTGTTTATTCTTTCTACACTTTATCCTTTCTACTCTTCTGCTGCACTACATTTTTTATATCACTGCATTTCTAAATTTACTACAATATTAGTTTAAACTACATTTCTGATTTTAAAAGCTATCCTGCTTAATTGTTCAATCTATTATTAAATTCCTAGTTACATTAGTGACTCCAATAATATCTTAATTATCCAATAGAGTATTTTTGATAAATCTTTTAAACAAGAATCCAATCTCAAAGTTAAAAAGAATATTTTTCAATAAGAGTAAGATCACTTCATAATATCTTTTTGGGACCAACAGTTGGTATTAGAGCTTTGGCTCTTGATATTCTTTTATGTTTAAAGAGATAATGGATTTTAGCTTTACCTTGTTTCTTGAATGTCTATGCTTGAACAAGTCACTTGGTTTTAATGGACATCAGTATACCTATTAGAAATAGAAAATTAGAGATTTTATTGAAGCCACCAACATAGATATATGGGAAATTATGGAAGATGGTCATGATCCACCGCAAACACTAATAAAGGGAGTTGTAAAACCTAAGCCTAAATCATTATGGACTAAGGAGGAAAGGGAGAAACACCTCCTTACCTCCAAATTTAAATGGATTCTTTAACTTGCTTTCCCCTAATGAATATGAAAGGATTTCTAGCTACACTACTACTAAACAAATTTGGGACACTTTAGAAGCTGCACATGTAGGCATAACTTAGTTTAAAGCATCTAAAGTGCATGTTTTAGCATCAGAATATGAAATGTTTAAAATAGAAGAAAGTGAGTCCATTAAAGATCCCATTCAAAGAATCACTACTATCACTAATCATCTGATGTTGCTTGGAAGAACCTTTGTTAATGCAGATTTAGTGCATAGTTCCAAGGTCTCTTATAGAAGAATGGCAGCCAAAGGTGACAACCATCAAGGAATCACTCAAGATGGGAAGGCTAACCATTCAGAAACTCTATGGGAATTTAGAACAGCATAAGCTTGGGCTAAAGAGAGATAGAAAGAACGGTGATGACAAAAAGAAGAGGACTTTTGAACTTATGTCTATAAAATCATTTGAAATTGATGATAAAGAATAAGATAGTGATGAAGGAGATGAAAAAGACCAAATGGCTCTTTCAAGAAAAAAGCTATAGAAACTGTTAAGAGAAAACGGGAATAAGGAAAAAAGGAAAGTTACTACTTAAAAGAGGAATCATAATAAGAATGAGCAAGAGAGTTTGTCATACACTTCAACATGCTTTGAATGCAAAAAGTCAAGACACTTCAAAACAAATTGCTCTGTATTCTTGAAGAGACAACTTGAGAATGAGTGAAAGAAAAGAAAGTCATCCTTCAAGAATGGCAACCTAGTGATATTGGATGATAAATAAGTTAATTCTGAAGAAGAAGAAGAATTAGAGGAAGAAGTACTCTTTTGCCTCAAGGCCAAAATTGATGAAGACAATGAGGTATTTTGAAACCAATCCTTCCTTTACTCTAGAGATGAGCTTAATTCTATTGAGGATAATTTTAATGATTATGAGTCTAACACTGCTGATAACGATGAAATTGATGATCTATATCAAGAGCTATATGATGTTTTGGCTAGGGCTAAGAAAGATTTAAAACATGCTAGAGCAGAATAAGAAACTTTACTTGAGAAAATCATGCTAATTGAAAAAGAAAACCATGATCTAAACCTTTTCACTAAAAATGTTTTGAATGAAAGTAAACTTTGTGATCAATGTGAAATTTATAAATCTAAGATAGACACATTAACCAAAGCTTTATAAGGATTTACAAATAGTAAAATGAGATTAAATGATATGCTACAAAATCAAACTAGCTTTCAAAATCAATTTGGTTTAGGATATAGGTAGCAACCAATAGGAGATCAAAGAAAAGATCTAAATCTGTCAAGCCTAATAGAAAATTTAGTAACATTACTTGTTTTTATTGCAATAAGAAGGGACACCATATTGAACACTGTCTTTTTAGAAATGGAACGTATGTGCTAAAACCTAATGAAAAATTGGTTTGGTTACCTAAAACGGTTACCTCTAGTAGAAACTTTGTTATGTTTACTAACAAATCTAGACCCAAGATTTACTTGGTACCACAAATGCAAGTATAATTGTTAATTTATAGGTTTGTGGGAGACAAAGAAGAAATCTATGGTTCTTAGGGCTATTCACGCCACATGACTAGGAACAAGGACATATTTATCTCTCTCATACCTATTATAAGAGCTAAAGTAATATTTGGAGACAATGCTAAAGGTAAAGTGAAAGGTATAGGTAAAGTTGGCAAACTACCAAATTGTTACATTAATGATGTCTTGTTTGTAGAAGGTCTTTGGCATAACTTGTTGAGTATTAGTCAATTTTGTAACAAGGGAAACCAAGTAATTTTCAATTCAAATAAATGCTTAGTCATAAACGATAATGACAAATAGGTTAAGCTTGTAGGTGGTAGGATTGACAACATCTACATGATAAATTTGGATTTAGAATCAAAATTAGATTCCACATGTTTGGTTAGTGTTAACAATGATTCATGGATTTGGCATAAAAGACTTGCACACACTAGCATGAATATCATTGGAAAATTTTCTAGGAAAGATCTAGTGCTGGGATTGCCAAAATTGAATTAAACAAAAGATAAAATTTGTGATGCATGCCAAAAAAGGAAACAAGTAAAATCCTCATTTAAATCAAAGAACATTGCTTCAACTTCAAAACCTCTAGATTTACTTTACGTGGATGTGATTGGTCCATCTAGAATTAGAAGTCATGGAGGAAACTTCAACTGTTAGTCTGGATGGATGCCCAAGACCAATTTGATTGAGTTCTATCGCATCCTGGACTATACATTCTATGTATTTGGATATAAAGGTTGTACATTCATCTTATATTG
>JANHAO010023489.1:0-11880 GCA_026873985.1 Saraca asoca
GAAAACAGTTTTTAAAAAACAGTTTTTGAAAACAGATTGTCAAACAGGTTTTTTTGTTTTTACAGAACAAGAAAACAAGAAAACTATTTTTAAAAACAAAAAAATACTTCCCCAAACAGGGCCTTAGTTTTCGATAAACGAAGAACAATAATAATAATAGAAAATTACAATACTTATACAAGAACAAATATTTAGTTCAAATTGAAATAGAAGAAAAATGTAAAAATATTCCAGCATTTAATATAAAATCAAGCTAAGTTCAATTTTTTAAATAAAAATAAAGCAAAATTTTTACTAATTAACAAAGTACTTAACATACCATTAGAAAAAAGAAATAAATAAACCTTTTCCATGAGTATTGAAATTTTGAAGATTTTTCAAAACCAATGTTGCCATGAATTCAATCCTCTCTAGTGATTCTTCAACAGGGGCACCACATTTTTTGCCGTTAAGCCTTTTCATTTTCGCCAAATCCACCATTATCTTCCTTTTGGCCCATTTGGGAAATTACACGAAGATGATAAAGTTAAACAATTTCTTTTAATTATTTTTTAATTTCTATTAAGGGCAAAGAGATCTAATAAATTTGGTAAGACAATAAAAATCTGGTTGGTTATGGCAAGTCAACATTTATTCTCTAACAACAGGGGGGTTTGAACAATTTTTCAAACTGGAGGGATATAATGTAATTTATGCCCAAATTTCAGATAGGCCAGCGCAATTTACACCAAAAGGATCCTAAAACCTAAAACGAGACCGTCATGAGAGGGAGGCTTTATCCCCTCTGCCTTCTTTTGTCCTCCACCACTGTGAGGAAGTAAGATTTTTGCCATCTCAGACCAACCCTAACTTCTTCAATTTGGTATGTCTCTCTTTCTTCTGTTGTGGTTTGGATTAAATTTCTTAAAATATTTCTCATTCTGGGTTTAATTTATCTGTTTCTTTCTCTTGATCTGACCTTAGCTTTTTCCTTCTCTACCGAAAATATCGGAATATCCAAACTCCTTCTCTATTATGTATCTGCTGCCGAGGAAACAGAAAATTTTCGTGCGTATCAGCTGAAACCACATAACCTTTACTTCCTCGATTGAACAGCTTTTTTAGTGGGAAATGAACCCAATACCATTTCATTGTTCTAGATTAGCTCATGATTTTGCTAGAGGTATTCAGACTCGTTACTAGGTGGCTTTTGTTTACCACTTAGTTTCCACTGCTGCCACGGTCTTATTGTCTTTTTTCTTTCAACTTAAAATTTTCTAGCTGACACTATTCGCTTGTTAGTTCTATCTATTATTTTGTATTTTCCGCTTTAATTTTAACATCAGGTCCAAACAGTCTTTTTAGTTCTTTCACAGGCATGATAATCTTTTTTTTTTTTTATGTCCTTAGTTTTGGGTAATGAGTCATTCTTCTCAATCTTGTTATGTCAAGTTAATTGCATGTTTGAAATTGTCCTCTGGTGCAATGCCAGTGTTATATGCATCAGTAGTGTATAGAATGCATGAGTTCATTGGCCAATGCATGAGTTCATTGGCCTTTCTTTTTAATCACAACCTCCTGCCCTATGTTGCCATGCAAGTAATAATCTCCGGTATTGACAATTTGAATTTACTTTGGTACTTGACCCAGAACTTTCTTAATGAAAACTTCTTGTTTTTCTCTCAGAAATTGATGTCATGTACATGACTGCATTTTCCATAGTTGAATAATGGCTGTTGAGGCTTCCAATAAACCAAATGTGGCAAACCAATTTGACAGCGATGATGATGATGGGCCAGTAATTTTCAGAAGGAGTGGCACAGTGGCTAAGAAAAATCAATTAAATTCGGAAGTAAGGAAGTCAAATCCTAATAATCACGATGGACAATCGTTTAGGAAGACTATTGATGTGTCAAATGGCCAAAAGAACTTACAAAAGGGTAAGGTTTTTCCATCAGCCAAGGCCTCACCCACGAAGTCTTCTGTAGGTATCTCCAAAGCATCAACTTCAAATGTCAAGACCTCTCCTTTGAGATCACCTGTAGCAAATTCAAAAATTTCTTCATTAGGAGATAAACCAAAGCCTCTTTTGGAGCAAAAAATGGCCATAGATGTTAAGGAGGAAAAAAGCCCTATCAAAAATAATTCTGTGGATTCTGATGATGAGGAGGATGATAAACCATTGAGTGCTAGGTTGAACAGAAACTCTAACCACTCTAACAAAGTCATCCCTAATGTTGTCAAGAAATCTTCCGAAGACTCTGATGATGATCTTCCTTTGTCTGCAAGATTGCAAAGGAATTCTAATGCTGGGACTTCTGGCAGTAAATTTAATGAGACTGAGGAGAAGAAACCTCTTTTAAAAATTCAGAAAGCTCCACAAGATGGTTCCAGTGCAAGTATAAAACAGGAAAGGCTGTCTGCATTTTCAGCTAAGAGACCACTGGATAAGATTAATTCTGTTCAATCCTCAGTTAAAAAGATGAAGCTCTCAGATCCAGCTGCATCTACCAAAACAAAGGTAGTATCTGTGAAACCAGAGACCAATGTGGATGAAGACGATGATGATGTTCCAATTGCCAAGAGAATGAAGTCAGCTGCATCTAGCAATAAATCGTCATCCATGAAGAAGTCGACAAAGGTCATTAAAGTTAATAAGGCTAGTTCTACATCTTTTAAGAAACAGGTCAAGAAGCCCAAAAAGTCAGGCAAAGGTTCAGAATATTCCAAGTCTACAAAACTTCTTCCTAGCTCTGGTGATGGGCAGAAAAAATGGACTACTTTGGTTCATAATGGTATCATTTTCCCATCACCTTACCAGCCCCATGGAATAAAGATGCTCTATAAGGGGAAGCCAGTTGATTTAACTCCTGAGCAAGAGGAGGTGGGGTTTTATCTCTAAGAACTGTGTTCATAATGATCATGGCAGCCTTTTTGATCTTGTTAATTTAAAAAAGAAATGAACTCACCATATTACTTTGATTTTACGGTTCTGGGGTGATGAAAGTTTCCTTTCTTTTGAGTTTTCACCACTGTTATGAACTTCAAATATTTTTGCAGGTTGCGACAATGTTTGCAGTCATGCGAGATACGGACTACATGCAAAAAGATAAGTTCAAAGATAATTTCTGGAATGACTGGCGTAAGTTGCTAGGAAGAGGCCATGTAATTCAGAACTTGAAAGATTGTGACTTTACCCCAATATATGACTGGTACCAAACTGAAAAAGAGAAGAAGAAGCAAATGACTTCAGAAGTAAGTTGGTGTCTGATGTAATTTCATTTGATAATTATAGAAATAGAAATTAACACATCAATGCATCAATTCGTTTTGGGTTATATATTAAGTTTTGTCTATATATTTTACTAGTTTATGGTATATAAATCAGCAGAAATTTCCTTTTATGAGATAAAATTTTGACATAGCTGTTTAAAGCCGTATGTATTGTCTAAGTAACTGAGTGCTGCATGTTATTGATCTTCCTACACGTTTTATTGATAATGTTAGAAGCATGGGCCTTTTTCCAACAATTTTTGAAATAAAATAGTTCTAGAATCTGAGTCGTTTTGACTAAAGGTCAAGTTTTGAAATCCTATTGCTGCCCCACTCCAGTAATTAAGAAATAACTTTTAGCACAAGGTAAGTTAGGCGCATGGCCCTGTGCTAAGTCCACACTTCAAGGTCAGAGCTTTCACGCGAGAGTTTCTGTTGGAGATATAATGAAACCATTCTTGCACCTTGTCCCACAGCACGAGCTTTTGGGATAAAATGGTCTTGACATTAGCAAATACAGATATATTTGTTGATTTGTTGACATTATTTCTGATAGTACTAGGTGGAACTAGGTTGAGGTTCTTGACTTTTTGGTATATGCAGAACCCTGCTGCAAAGTTTCTCAATTTTTTCTTTGATTTTTTTTTTCTGAGATGGAAGATAATAATTCCAAGTTTATATTGCATTGGATTGTGAGGATGTAATCCATGTATATGTCATTGAAATGTTGACTTTTTGTCTTCTATTGATGCAGGAAAAGAAGGCCCTGAAGGAGGAGAAAACAAAACAGGAGGATAAATACATGTGGGCTATTGTTGATGGTGTGAAAGAGAAGGTTTAATCTTATCTCTCTCTCTCTCTCAATCTTCTTGACACCCTAGGTCTTGTTTAACTGTGGCCGCCTTTCCCTTGTTGTGCGTTGGGAATTGTCCAGAGAGATTATGACTTGCTGTGCTCACTGTTATATTTGAGAAATGGGAATGAAGAAGTATTATGTACTTTCATTTGACTTGGTCTTTTGCTTGACATCAATAATAGTTAGTTCTGTAAAGGTTGGATGTTATCTTGTCCAGCTTCATCCCACTCCTCACTTGATGCTGGATTATTTTTTAAAGTTATTATCACAGACCAAAGAAGTACCAATACCCCAGTTTCCGTGTATATTTTCTTATAAAGTACAGTCACATACAATTCATTTTGTTAGATGGGGGAATTTACCATAATGATTGATATTCATTGTTTGGACCTTCCATCCATTTGACTGCTCCGTGTGCATTTGTAAACAAAGCAAGGAATTGATATACATAGAGGAATTTACCATAATCAATATGCTAGTTAGAGATAGAAATTGGAGAGAGATTCTCCAGCATGCACTTACATTCAAAGTCTTTGAAATACAAGGCTCTAAAATTTAATAAATTAATAATTTGCTGTCTTCAGTTTTTGGAGCAATTCGTTGTGTATTATATATAGGGGTTTTGGGAGGAAGAAAATAAGACTCTGCAGAGTTGTGCTACCTTGGTCCAATCCTAGACTGTTCAATTGTATTTTTTGATTTCCTTATGATGGTCAGTCAGCCAATGGTTGCTTTTAAGGGGTGGCTTTGTATTCGGTGCAAGATTTATCTTTTGTATTGGTGCTGCTTTGTATTTTTTTCTCAAGTTCTGTTTTCCTTGGAGGATGTCTTCCTATCTCTGATAAAGTTCTTTTTAAAGAAAGTATTATTGCTTCCTATTTTTAACACTAAATGTTGTTCAACAGTTGTTATGTGGTCATGAAGTTGTACTTTTTAGTTTTCCCTTTTCCTTTTAATTACTTGCACCTTTCACTATGCCATCAATTAATTTTTAAAAAATCTTCTGTTATGGCTAATTCTTATTAAATCTTCATTTTAGGTTGGAAATTTTAGAGTTGAACCGCCTGGATTGTTCAGAGGACGTGGAGAGCATCCCAAGGTTGTTATGATACTTGTCACTAGCAATAAATACTCAAATAGAATATTCAGATATAATGATTTCTTGCACCCCACAGAATCTAAGGGTTTTGGCCAACTTGTGTATTCAATAACCTTTTTTTCTCTTAACTATAATCTATGATATTAGATGGGCAAGTTGAAAAGGCGCATTCGCCCAAATGACATCACAATTAATATTGGAAAGGATGCCCCAATTCCCGAATGTCCTATTCCTGGGGAAAGGTATGATTCTTATCAATCTCAGACAGGAACTCAAATTTATATTCCATCCACTACCATGTCAGAAGCCAATGTTCTTTTATTCTGTTATTTTTTTAAATTACTGAGATGGACGACCTTGGCAGCTGGAAAGAGATAAGGCATGACAATACTGTTACTTGGTTAGCCTTCTGGAATGATCCAATCAATCCAAAATTGTTCAAGTATGTCTTTCTGGCAGCTAGTAGCTCCTTGAAGGGGCAAAGTGACAAGGAAAAGTATGAGAAAGCTAGGATGTTGAAGGTGCTTTCATGCTTTGTTTATGAACTTTTGTCAACTCCATGTTTGCCATTTCTTGATATTTTTGAGTGACATTTAAAGGAACATAAACGACAGATATTGATCTCTGGGTGCAGGACTATATAGGGAACATTAGGGCTGCATACACTAAAGATTTCACAAATAGAGATATTGCTAGGCAGCAAATAGCTGTTGCTACTTATCTTATCGATAAACTAGCTCTGAGGGCTGGCAATGAGAAGGTATAGTGTCTCAACCTCATCTGTACAGATATCATTCCCTTAACTTAGTTACATGTAAATATGGACAAACAATGACAATACATGCATGTACAAGAGCATATACAGATGAATCTTGTTATATCTGTTGATATTTGCTATTCACCACTTGCTATTTTCTGTCAAAGTGAGAAAAATTTGAAAAGGAAATGAGATTGTTCACTGCTTCCCCATTAATAATTATGAATGTAGGGGGTGTGTTTTTTTTTTTTTTCCAAGGAAAATCTTACAATAGGGGAAAATTTACTCGGAAGATGTTTTTCTGTTTGTTTATAAAAGTGAAAAATGTTTTTTGCTGGTTCATATAGAAAAGAAAAAGTAGTGCTACTCTCACCACCCACATTCCCAACTCCCTTTACAATTGTGCACATGACATAACTCGAGTCAAATGTCAAATTGTCCTACCTGCTTAAAAACAGATGGGACTGTGTAATTCAAACTGCTCTGTGTGTGAAGTTATAAAAGAGGTGAATGGTATTTAATTATGGGGAGTATCATTTTTCAAAAGGCTGAACATAAAAATAAAAAAATTAATGCATGTATGATCCTATATTACACTCTTAGTTTTACAGCTTAGTTATTATTTTCAATTAAAAATTTTCTGCAAACGGTAAAGGACTGTATACAATTTTTTTTTTTTAATCAAACTGTATATAAACCAATAGAGAACATGGGCTGAGGACAGTACCCATTGCATACAATGGTGTTGCGAATATTTTAACCAAGGATATGCACTGGTGTAATCTATGAAACTGCAGATTGAAAAATGACTTCTACTGTGCAAGAGCTGAAGTCATCTTCCAGTCCAAGTGTGTTATTTTTATTGTTGGAACTTGGAAGTCCAGAATTTCTGTGTCTGAACATTTTAATCTCCTAATAACTGACAATAGAAAACATATTTTACCAAAGGTGATTTCCTTAAAAACAAACACTCTCTTCATGTTTTCTTAAAATTTGTGCAATGTTACAAGGACAAAATAGGCCTGTCTGAGCGAGGTTGTAACGAGAAATTCCTATTTATTTGATGATACTTTCTTAAAAGCATGGATAAATCCACTTCTGATGATAGGTCCTCTGGGTTTAACTTGAGCTGATCCCTAAGAAAGCCTCATGACAATTATTAGTGAGGCTAAATTAGGTACTGGTGTATGTCGGAGCTCATAATCACTTGATGCAAGGTGTCAAATCCTACTAAGATGGGCATGGGTCATTCTTCAGTCGGATACTTAGATTATATGTCCAAGTTGACCCTTTTATGTTCTTCTTTGAGTAATAGATACGTTGACAATTGTAATTACTGGAGAATGGTGATGATTCAAAAATGTGACATAGTCAAGAATCCAGTGATTTAAACTCCTATATGAGATCTTATGACAAGATAGATTTGGTACATTGCTTCCTAACCAAATGATTTTCATATTAAGAGATTATTTTCGTTTGATATAAATTGTTTGTATAGTTCAACCTTGTATACTCTAGTATTGAGATATTTCCTCTTTCTACTTTTTCTAGGGAAGTTAATATATAGAGTTTTCCATGAACTATATATGGTATAATAAAAATGGTAATAATGAACAAATTTTCATATATCATGTGATTCATGTCTAAGGCTTTCGTGTTGCCTTTTCTAATTGGCATGAGACTTTTATATGTCATTTGGAATATGCTATTTAATGTTGTGATGCAAAACTCCAATGCTAGTTGCTGGCAACCTTATTCTATGAAATAGAATTACACTTGTTCAGTTTAGTGAAATGTTCCATTGTAATTGGTTATCCAATTTTTTGAACACATAGAAGAGGGGTAAATAATTCCATTATACAAGTGGTTAGTACCTAGTACAGAGTCCTTCGAATGACTCAAAGTCCTTAGACCCTACCTTTCAATTTTCTAAAAGGGCTGGATAGATAGACGCTGCTTTCATGGTGTTTTCATTTGCATTGTTGTTGATGCAGGTTTCATATTGTTTTCATTTACATTGTTATCAAATAATTACTTTTCAGTTTTGTTTGGGATACTATGAATCATTAACATTTAGTTATTTTTCTCCTGCAACTGTATAGGATGATGATGAAGCTGATACTGTTGGTTGTTGCACGTTAAAAGTGGAGAATGTGACTGCAGAAGCCCCAAACAAGTTGAAGGTATTAGAGCTTTCTAAATATCCTGCCATTTTTTTCAAGGGACAAGGGCCATGGATTATGGTCGCTTAGGTTTGGGGCTTTCAAAGTTCATTTTATATTCTGCTTTTTAGATTTTATACTTAAAATAGTAACCAATGTATCTTTTTGGGATTAATGCAGTTTAACTTCCTTGGTAAGGATTCCATCAGGTATGAAAATACAGTTGAGGTGGAGCTTCCTGTTTATAATGCAATTTTAAGGTTTCGAAGAGGTATGAAACTGGTTCTTACTTTATAATGTTTGTGGCTATGTGACATGACCTCTAAGTAGTTTCCTTAATCTCCAGATAAACGCCCTAGCGATGATCTTTTCGACAAGCTGGATACAAGTAAATTAAATGCTCATCTGAAGGAACTCATGCCTGGCCTTACAGCAAAAGTCTTTCGTACATTTAATGCATCTATTACATTGGATGATATGGTAGAAACTGCTTTGACCTTCAAATCCTAATGCTTATATTTTTTCAAAAACTCTATTCCATTGTTCTAGCTTCTGCTATGCTTTCATGCACCATCGCTTTATTGTTGTGCCAATTATATTTGTGACATTAAATTGCTTGAGTCAGGTGAGAGAAAGAATCTCCCCAGATAAACATATCATCTTTTATTGAAGCTTTCAACTACCTTAAATTTTTAAATTTGTTCTAGAGTGCCTTTTTGAATCCTGTGTGCTTTGTGCTATATGGCCCACTGCAATCAGATATTATTGGTTTCTGATGTCAAAAATGCAACCTAGCTTTTAGATATTTATTATGCTTTGGACAAGTGTTTAAATGGTTTACATTTAGTGGTTTTTATATGCCATTTCATTATAAATTCGTATATTTAATTTTCCTGGGATAATGTGATAACAGTTGAATAAAGAAACCAAAGATGGAGATGTTGCGGAAAAGATAGTTGTGTATCAGCATGCAAACAAGCAGGTGAATTGTCACAAATTGCCTTGTTGTGCTGATGACATTGCTTTTACATATTTATTTGTTCACAATAATAGGTTATATTTGATCCTATGTTTTTCATGACAGGTTGCAATCATTTGTAACCATCAACGTAGTGTTTCAAAATCTCACACAGCACAAATGTCAAAGTTAACTGAAAAGATTGATGAACTTCAGGTACTAATGATGTCAGAAATTTAATGTAAACCTGGTTTTGGTGAATGTGCTTGAACCTAGAGGAAACTTGGCCTGTGGCCTTGTGAGAAATCATCAGAACTGAAAATTCTTTTGCTTGTAGGGTGTTCTGAAGGAGCTGAAAACAGATTTGGACAGGGCAAGGAAAGGAAAGCCCCCTCTTAAGGATGCGGATGGAAAGAGAAAAAAGAATTTGACTCCTGAAGCGTAATATAAACTACCTCTAACATCCTTAAGCATTACATGTTTGGATATGATGTCTGATTCTGGTTTATGTAATCTACAGGCTTGAGAGAAAGATAGGTCAAACCAATACAAAGATTGAGAAAATGCAGCGTGATATGAAGACAAAAGAAGATTTAAAAACTGTGGCATTAGGCACGTCCAAGATAAACTACCTCGACCCAAGAATTACAGTAGCCTGGTGCAAGCGGCATGAGGTTCCTATTGAAAAGGTGATGGCTTCTGCACATGATATCACGTTTTTTTTTTGTAGTAAAAGGATCTATTGTGTTTTAAATTTTAAGAGACAAATGATCATCAGGAAACACTTTGGGTGCAAGTGTTTTCAATATTTGCATATTCTCAAACCGGAAACCAACATGGCAGTCAAGTTTGTGTCAGAGAGTAGGGGAAGGAAAGCTAAAAGGACTGTTAAATGCTTAATTGGCTCTGTATTGTCATCACCTTCTTGTTCATGTTGCAGATTTTCAACAAATCTTTGTTGGCAAAATTTGCTTGGGCAATGGATGTGGATCCGGACTTCAGATTCTGAGATTATAAGATGGACGCAGGGAGGAGGATATGATGTTATTGAGGGGAAAACATTTCTTTACTCATTTCTTTTTCCATAAAACAGATTTTTGTCAAAGCACAGCGGAAATTTATGTTGTAATTTCATCTAATCTAATCATGGGGTGAGTTGTCCCCGTTCTCCATTGACAAATTTCATTCTTGTTTAGGAATTATTGCTATTTGCTTTGCACTTCCATTTCTGTCAGGAATTTGGAATGCTCAGTCCGTTATCTTTCAAAATAAATGGTTTTTTTTTTTTTGGCTAATGAAAAATGAAAGCGAAATAATCTGTTTAGAATGAAAAATTAAAGATTATTAGGCTGGTTATACTTTTTTACCTTGCAACCATTTCATTGCAAGGACAGTTTCATAACTATGTGATCCACAAAATCATGATGCAGTTTGCAATTTTTCCCTTAAAGAAAATCATGTCTCATTTTATTCCAGAGTTTCTCATTTTGAGTAAGTCATTTTTGGAGAAAATGTACTAGTAAATCTCTAAATGATGATTGTTTACAATGATGCACCCCATCGGGGTTTTTACGAGAGCGGAGAGCATTTATGGATGTGGCTGAAACCAATCAAGGGCGTGCACGTGGTTGGATTCTGTGTTAGACCTTTTTACGATGTATCTTTGGCCGTTGTCAGCCTCTCATTAAATTTTGACACGACTCCGCACGCTAATATTTCAACATTTGTCAACCAATATAAAAATGATGTGATATAATATGATATTAGTTGATACAAAAATGGAATGATATACAATTTTCCAAAACGACAAAATGTTGTAACTGCTTAGCAACTTTATTATATGCATTTGTAATTTTTTGTGCTTCAGCATGTGCTTGAAGATTTTGCATATTTTTGCCACATTTTAACATTAATAAAATTTGTAAAGCATGAAAAAAATTTATAAAAATTATAAAAGTATGTATTGGTATAATTTTTTTTAAATATGTATCATGATAAAATCGTTTAAAAATATAACTATTTTCGCAAGTAATGATATCTCAAAATAGTTGCATGCAATATCGTTACTTTATCTTATTTTTATGTCACTCAAAACCATGTCACCTTAAGAAATAAAGATTCTCATGTAAAATAAAAATTATGTTACGGTATATTTGAAAAAATTGATATTGATATGTATTCTTGCAAGAGTGATTTTTTTTTATAGAACTCCTAAATATTTTTGTTGTAACGATGACTGTTTGAGTTACAATTTTTTTAATAAGGATGTTGCAAAATTTTACAAAGAACTTATATAGCTCCATGGCCCTAAACACTTGTAACTCTTTCACGAAAACATACAAATTTTATGAAAAAAGTTGCAACTTTCATAAATAGCAACTTCCACCCAATACGTGCCCAAACAAAACCCATAAAATAATATAGATAAAATAATCATATAGAAATAATTAAAATATGTTATCAGATGTTTGTCAGAAATATATAATATACAACTCAACAAAGATCTCCTCTAAAGACTAGAAGAGAATTTCTTCTGCTCCAAAGAGGCTTTCTTCAAGTTACGAACTTCCTTTAAAAGTTATAAATTTATCCCAAAATTCATAAAGTGCCTCATTTTCGATATAAACTAAAAGATATAAACAAAATAATATAAATATTAGAATTTATTGTAAGATAAGTTGCATGAAGGTTGCATATTGCAGCCGTAAACGCCAGCTGGAAAAGCAGCCGCAACTTTAGACTTGAAACAGTCGAAATATGAAAGTGATACAGCCGACACTTTCAGCCCACGTTTTC
>JANHAO010023490.1:0-11902 GCA_026873985.1 Saraca asoca
TAGTTATAGAGGTTGACTGTCATCCATACCTTTGACTAATCCAGATATAGGTAATGAAGGGATTGTATCATGCATTGAGATCAGCTACAGACAGGTTTGTCACCATTGTTGACTCCTGTCAAAAATTGGGTAGCTATAATGACTTGCTAGAGTCCGCTTATAGCTTAAAGTTCAAGCAATTAATTTGGAGAAATTAATATGCCTTCAAATGGTTTGAAGGGCATTTTGGACTTTTGTCAATATTTTGGGGGCCTACTAGGTCACATGCATAACGGGAAACAATATGGCCAAAGTGTAGACAAATTAGATATCCAGGGACCAAACTTCAAAAGAACAGAAATTGTTAGGACCAAAATGCAATTTACTGAAATTGCAGGGGCTGAAATGTAGTTTAGTGAAACTATAAGAGCTGTTTTGTAAAATGGAAAAATTATTTTCTTATAGCCCAATACGACATCGTTTTAGCCATTTATGGGCCGACTAAAATGATGCCATTTTAGCCTTTCTCCCTCTCCTTTTTTGTTTTTTAGCTGCAAATGTTGTGGGTGAGAAAAATGGCTTCTTCAGTGAAACCAAATATGGTTTTCGGTGAGACCGAAAATAGGGAGAGGAAGAGCCGGTAGTTTGGTCTAATTTTGAGATCCAACACAAGCTAGCACTTGGTGTGGAGTTCTTGAGGCCATTTGAGAGAGTTTTCCGGCGTGGATTACCAGTGGAGGTAGGACACTTGGACTGCTCGGTGACAAGCTTCTTTTCCCACTTCCGCTATGCTCGAGCTGGAATCAAAGGTTGGTTCTGCTTCCTTTTGCTTTTAATTTCTTGTATATGCTGATACATACCTCACACCAATGGGATCCAACTAGTTTTGTTTGGCCAAAAGAGAAAAATTTTGAAATTTTCGGCCTCTTTTAGCATGAGTTGCATTGAGCAAAACCAACAGAATGTACATACAATGTATATATGAGTACATATACCAAAAACTCTTATTGAAAAAAAAAATACCCATCAACTTGTATACTTATTTATTCTTTTTGTTTTCAACATGTGAAATATAAAATTTGAAAGTACAACATAAAAGCAAACAAATTAAGAAAATAACACTAGTGCCACTTGTTGAAGTGCAAATATAGTCAACTAAAGTTTGAAGCCCAAACAACAAATTGGAAATGCAAAATAATAGAAAAGAGAGAGAGAGAGAGAGAGAGAGAGAGAGAGAGAGAGAATAAAAAGACACTAAAAAGTTTTTAACGTGGTTCAGTCTAAACCAATGCTTATGTCCATGACTATTCATTTCAGTGGGTTTTTGGCCAAGTAATAGCATATATTGATTGTCTCATTTATACAATGATTTCAACCCCTGTTTATAGTGGCAGGGGTGTTATAATTTGAATATAACATAAAAGAATCATGAATTGATTACACTTCTATAACAGAAAAGAATCATAAATTATCCATTGCAATTTTGAAAGTTGACTCCTTCTCAGATTGAATCACGGTGAGCTTTTGGATGATGGTTGAGAAAGCGTGCCTTGAGCTATAGGCTAAACCTCATCCTAAACGACCTGAAGCTACACGTAAGGTTGCTCTGACCCTTGTTGAGCAGCGATCTGAGTTCAAATTTGCTAACTTGATGACTTGCTCTAACGGCCTCAATCCTAGATGAGTTAGGCCCTTACCAGGTGGGCCTGTCCATTGGGCTTTTACCAGCCTATTTTTATGGCCCCAAAAATACCCATGACATTAACCCCCTAGCTTTCAATATGATCTATGGATTGGGAGCTATAATTTATTAGTAAAAGCTAGCAATTGCAATCTACCATGTCGTTGTTTAGACTTCTATCCCATCACTCTATCTGTGCCATCATTACCATAATTTAATGCACACATTCTTCCGTAATCATTGGACTGTCAGATCAAGGGCAACTGATCAGTCTCTAAATCTAATGGTGAGGTTATGTGAGCTATATAAGGTGAGAGAAAACCCTTTTTCCCTTTTAGTTGTCATTTTTGAAATCCAATACTTGGCTTCTTACTTTTCTCTCAAGCTTACGAACACTTGGCACCATTTTTTGTTTTTTTTCTTCATCAAGTTTGTAATAGAATACTTTAGATTCAGGGTGCCAGGGACCAGTCTTGCACATCATTTCTTTCTCGGAACTCCTTTCGTCTTATTAATATTGTAAGTTCTTTCAGCATACCTTTGGTTCTTTCACGAATGCCTTGCTCTGTGAGTTTTTGTCTTGATGGTTAGAGAGTTCAGTGGTGTGCACTTGTTAGTTGCTAAGAAATTTTGCATGTTGGTTGATTCTATTGAATGCTTATTTGCACACCTTTTATTGTTGGTGGAAGTTGGCATGTGATCTGTCTGACAAAATGCTCATAGTTTTTAGGGTCGTAGATTGTCGAATTTAACTTTCTACCTATTTCCTAGCTTTTAGTGAGCAGATGGGCTCATTGGTCAAGCCCCCTATGTTTTTAATGGTTTGGGTCTTTGGTGTGGTGATATGAGATATGTATGACCTACTGCATAGGAGATTCCCTATTAGTAGATAGAAGTCTTCACTTTTAGATATGGTTTGCTTGTAGCAACTTGATTGTTCCCTATTCTATGTAGATGTCTACAGTTCAAAAGCGCCATGGTCACTAAGTAGGGAGTACTAACATTTCTAACTCTCCAAATCGGAGTGAGGAGTAGGTGCATGTCATTGAAGAGGTAGCCTTTAGGAGTCGTGAGGTCATTAAGGAGTTCACAACTTATCCTTGCCCTACTGAGGGTCAACAGGTCGTTGGTAGACAGAGGCCTCCTGCTCACATGGTGTTTATTCAAATACTTCAATTATTAAGCTTGACGAGCTTAGGGGAGTATCTTTGACATACTGCTTCCCTAAGGGTTGAAGCATCATGGCACCTTTACCTAATGATCACACAACTTATCCTTCTCCAAGGGTCGTAGCCATTAGCACCTACCATCTTGATGCTGGGTTTAGGTTCCCAGTTTACCCTTATATTATTGATTTGCTGAATAAATTAAAACTTTGCCCTTTCCAGCTCACACCCTACTCCTACTTCGAACTCACCTCCCTTACTCTTCTTTATCTGAGGAATAATTTCCTACTTCCTTTTGTAAGGGTTCTCTACTACCTTTACTATATCAAGGGTACATGTAGGGGCAAGTTGGGTCTGCGAGATAGGATATATTACCTCAAAGCTTGCCAGACCGACCATAAGAAAATATTAACTCAAGTTGATGCAAAGGGCAAGTCTAATGAAGGGAACTATAAAACCCATTAGCTTTATATTTCTTGCCCATCTCTTCTTCATCTTCGCAACTTTAGGTTTATCCTCACTCCTAGTAAGCAAGTTAAAGACGTGCAAGCTTACATGAGTACATATATTTATTTTATTTTTAGTATGACATTTTATTTCATTTCATAGATAGAGTTGGTAAGGACAAGCCGATATTAGGGGTAGAGGAGGTTACAGTGCTTGGCCAATTTGCTGTTGTGGACAACCTTAAGAACAACCTCAAATTTGATGAGGAACTCTTACACTCCCATAAGCTTGCTTTGCCTTTGAATGTCGAGCTCCTTGATAGCTCCTAAGACATTGGAGTTTACAGAATTAAGATGGTTAGCTTAGCAAACTTTTGAGAGTACACAGATATGATGAGGCTTAACCTTCTCTTGCCACCAACCCCTACTTCTACTCAGTCTGCTAACCCTGCTACTGCCATAACCACATATGATCCTACTATTGTTGTGACCCCTGCTATTGTAAATCAATCTTTTTCCATGGTAGTAGTAGTAAGGACCTCGTAGACATTGGTTCCTATTTCGCAACCTGAGCTGGCTAAGGTCCCAAGTAAGCTGATAAGAGAAAAGTCCCCATCCAAGCCCCTTATCAAGAAGAAAAAAGTGGACAAAGGGAAAAAAATGGTGTCCACAACCAAACAAGTGGCACCTAAGGTCGCACCCCAAAAGTGATCTAATGACCTTGATCCTTAAGTAGAGGACTATTGCAACTTCCTCCAAGAGAATGTGGACCTAATCTTGTGGACCCATACTACAGAGGAGATGCTTGCTGAGGGGTTGATGGGCTGTATAACTCATCACAGTATTCCAATAAGTTCAATTCTTCCACCTCAGTTCTTTTGCTTCTTTGTAAGGTAACTTAACCATAGGGGAAATAAAGCTAAAGGATAAGCTTTTAGCTTAGGAGGAAGATAAGAAAAAGCTAAAGAGCTACCTGGCTGCCATGACAACTGAGACATTGGGGCTGAGGGATAGAATGTAGCTACTTAAGACTCTACTAAGAAATGCCTAGGTGGCTAAAAAGGAATCCGAGAAGCCCTGTCTCGTAAGGAGGCAAACCACAAAGCTATCTTATCATGAGTGAAGCATGAGTTGGATATGATAGTGCGATGAGCTGAGGCTACTGAGAATGAGAATGAAGCAGTTAGGAAGGAGGTCGCTTAAGCAACAGAGGAGATCACTCAAGTTAGGGCAGAGACCACTACACTAGTCATGAAAGTAGATGAAGATGTGGTGTTTAAAACCACCGTCAACTTCTTGTACACCTTGTGGGAGGAACACCTAAAGATAAACTTCTCCTTTTTTGGTAGGGATGTCAACAAGGCTATCAAGGACTTTGAGGAAGCCGCAGGTGGAGTTACTTTTGCTTAAGGCATGCAGGTTGTTGGTGGAGTAATTCAAGGAAAGAGTAGCTCGCAGGTTGTGGAGACAGCTAAGGCGCCTACCGATGACCAAAAAATAGATGACCTCCTCACCCTATATGTCGACCCTATAGCCCATTAGAGTACAGCTCCTAAGGACCAGCCTTCCTCCTAGGTTATGATCGCCGCAATCCAAACAAGTTATAATTTTGAGTTTCATTTCTTGAATTTTCATACATACATTCACCTTGTTGAATGAGATTTTTGATGAACTTCTTCTTTTATAATTTTCTTGCTTTATTCTTCTAAGTTTCAATGGTAGACAACTTCACCAAGTTAATGCCAAGTTGAATGCTTAGCAGGTCACAGATGATAAGTCAAAAGTTAACATGTATGTGTCTCAACTCGCAAACTTTGGCTTAACAAATATTAGTCAAGTTGAATGCCTAAGGTCATAAACGATAACACATAGGTTAACATGAATGGATCTTAGCTAGCAAACATGAATTTGTAAATATTAGTCAAATTGAATGCCTAGTAGGCCACAAATGATAACATATAGGTTAACAGGAATGGACCTCAGCTAGCAAACCATGACATTGTTTGGGCTAGAACCAAGATGAATGCTCAGCAAGCCACAAATGATAACTCTCAGATCTACTTGAATAGGTCCTAACTAGCAAACCATGGCTTTGTTTAGGTTATAACCAAGATGAATGCTCAGTAAGCCACAAATGATAACTCTCAGATCTACTTGAATAGGTCCTTGCTAGCAAACCATGGCTTTGTTTGGGTTACAACCAAGATGAATGCTTAATAAGCCACAAACGACGAATCTCAAGTTTACTTGAATGGGTCCTAGCTAACAAACCATGGCTCTTTTAACGTTGAGACTAGCTTGTTTTCTGTATAATACCTTGTTAAAGATTTATTTAGGCATAAAAGTTTAAGGAAAAACTTAGGTGCTTTTATTAATATCTGAATAACATTACAATATTAGAAAGGCGAACTTAAATTTATTGAAAATATGGGCACAGATGTTCAGTATTCCTAGTTCGCGAAAATTTAGCTCCATTCATATTTGTTATATACTCTATTTCCCAAATCCTCCTTGATGATGTATGTGCCCTCTTAGTTCAGACCTAGTGTCCCATCATGGGCCTTATAAGTTCTAGGAAGAATAAGGCATAGTACAAGATCACCAATTTTGCAGTTCTGAACTTAGACCTTCCTATTGTAATATTTTGCTACTCATTGCTGATAGGTCATGACTTTGAGGCAAGCTATTTCTCTTGTTTCTTCTGTGAGGTCAAGGTTTACAATGAATAGCTAATTGTTATCCTCTGGATTGAACATAGCTATTCATTGTGAAGTTACCTCAAGTTCTACTGGGATCATGGCCTCGAATCCATATGCCATTAAGAAAGGAGTTTCTCTTATAGTGCTACAAGTTGTGGTTCTATAAGCCCAATGGACCTTCTATAACATGTCTACCCATGTTCCCTTCTTAGCCTCCAACCTCATCTTCAAGATTTGTTTGATGATCTTATTGATAACTTTGACTTGTCCATTGGCTTGATGATGGTTTACAACTGAGAAACTCTTGACGATCTTGAGATCGTTGCAGAACTTGATAAACTACTCGCTATTAAATTGGATCCCATTGTCAGTCACGATCTGTTAAGGAACTCTAAACTTGCAAATAATGTTAGTCCATGCAAACTTTTCAATCTTCAAGATAAAGACCTCTTTAGTAAATGGCATCCTTTCCTCATAACGATCTCAATGGTCTTGAGCCAGAGGGTATTCTTCTAACTATTGTACCCTCTGAAGTAGATCCTTTACCATTGGGTCCTATGCCTTAGATTGCCAGTTGGGAGATCGCTGGCTTCTTACACTTCCTTAGTCATAGAAGCAACAATGTAGGGTTCTATGCCTTCTCCTATGCCCCTAATATGGTGAGTATCGATTTGGAATATGTCCTTGACTAGTCCTATTCAAGCTTCTAACTCAACGTGAGCCCCCATGTCATTAATTATCTCCATCATCATCCTTACACCATGCTGTGACCCAAATATGCTCATAGTTGACCTCCACATGCCTAGCCCTATTTGGGTTCACCCAGATCCTTGGGCCTATGGAAAGAGGTGCGATATCATCCTCATGAGTATGGCAAACCTCCGATATGGGCCATAAGTTAAAAGAGCAAATTGAATCAGTGTGCTAAGGTACTTCTCTGATTGGCCTCTCCATTGGAGCTAGCATTTCTTCTCATGACTAGTGGAGTACTTCTCTGGGTACAGTGACCTCAGCCTGCCTTTACGTATCTTGAGCTTGTACTTGAGTCAGTGCCCTAACCGCATCAGCCAGTTCTCTCACTATTTTCTCAAGTGCTTCTTGACATTGATGCCACACTTGCACTCTATTAGTCCTATAAACAACACCAATAGTAAGGATGGTAGAAGTGCCTACCGCAGGAACCTCAAGCTAATTAACGTGCCACTTGTTGATGTGCAAATCTAGTCAACTAAAGTCTGAAGCCCAACTACAAATTGGAAATGAAAAATAACAAGAAAGAGAGAGAGAGAGAAAGAAAGAACAAGAAGACATCACAAAGTTTTTAACGTGGTTCGACCTAAATCAATGCCTACATCCACGACTATTCATTTCTATGGTTTTTTAGCTGAGTAATAGTATATGTTGATTGTCTCCTTTGTAGAATGATTTCAACCCTTGTTTATAGTGGCTGGGGCATTACAATTTGAATGTAACAGAAAAGAATCATGAATTGATTACACTTTCATAACGGAAAAGAATCGTAAATTATCCATTGCAATTCTGAAAGTTGACTCCTTCTCAAATTAAATCACAGTGAACTTCTAGATAATGGCTAGGAAAACGTGCTTTGAGTTGTAGGCTAAACCTTATCCTCAACGACCTGAAGCTACATGTAAGGTTACTTTGACCTTGGTTGACCAGTGATCTAAGTTCACATTTGGCGACCTGATGACTTACTCTAGCAACCTCAATACTAGATGAGTTGGGCCTTACCAACTAGGCTTGTCCATTGGACTTTTACCAACCCATTTGTATGGCCCCAAAAATACCCACAACACCACTAAAACTAAATAAAGATCACACTACAGACAGCACACTTTGAATTTATTAGAGGTAACAATGTAACAAAAAGCATCTAAGTTTTATATTAGATAAGATTAGGCTAGTAACTGATTAATCAATTCAAGTCAAAAAGGGGAAAGGGAGCACAGATTATGATTAATAGAAAATAAAGTTGTTGAATATAATATGAAAATATTATTAAAACAATAAAATACCATGTTGCAACATTATATAGCTACTTTAAAAGACGAATTTGTAATCATCAGAGACTTAAACAAATTAGTGATCTAAACTAAAACTTTAGCTTTAATAGCTTCACAATTGTGATTTACGCACTTCAACAGTGACAAAAATCATTGTCTTAAGCCATGTCACAATGCAATCCCCACTTCATCAACCCAAGACACAAAAATCCTAAGCAAACAATTTTCATGAGTTCAACGCACCATGGACTAAACATTGGATTACACATTAAAATAGAGCATATTAAATATACAAAAATATGATGTTAGATAAACAAAGGTGATAGAGTAATCCTCTATCAAGGTATGAATGAAACCTAAACACTATCCTTGAATTGCTTCCTAGTTGAAATGAAACCTTAAACTAAAAAGAAGTAGAGAAGATATCTAGACAGAGTAACTTACCCCAACCACACAATGTTAAATACTAAGATATTTGGACTTCCTTTGGAAGTAGAGAAGATAAATACTATGATCCTAGTTGAAATGAAACCCTGAACACAGACATCTCTAGAGAAAATCTAGCAACCAATTTAAAGCAAAACAATATTCTTTATAAGACATTATGACACAAATACTTATCATTTTTCCATGTGCTCCTCTATAGTAATTGCTTGTTACAGCCCTAATCACTCTTATTCGACAATGTCCCACTATAAAGACAGAGTGGGAGAGCATCATTTGTCAAGTATAATGAAATCTGTGTCTTCACTGGACTCAGTTATTTGTATTTCTGGTATTTCATTTCAATGTATATATTTGATTCCTAAATAAAATGTTAACTAAAAAAAAAGGGTAAAAGAAATTCAAAAGCCTATCACTAAAATCTCAAACAAAAGAAAAAGAGATAGACAAAAGGAAGAAACAAGTTGAACTAAGCATGTACCTGACTAGAACCATGCTTAAACAAAGATTATACGAAATGTTCTAGCACTAATATTTTTTATATCTCATTTTGCCTATAATTTCAAAACAAATGAAAAAGAGATAGGTGAAAAGAGATATTGGAAAAAAATATTATATGAGTCTCAATACTTAGGTTTGAAATTATATAATTCATCAAATATTCACATAATCTAGACCATGTCAAAGTCTTCTCATTAACTATCCAATCTTAAAAATCAAACCATGAAACCTAACTTACAAGTCTATTCCCCTTATTGAAATCATAAATTGGTGATCAAGGAAAACATCAAAATCATACCTTTTTAAAGAAGATGGCTACAATTTCAGAATTTAAAAAGATGGAATTACAAACAAATCAAATTAGCAAAGAGAAACCATTAAAACAACAAAAGTGAAAAATAGAGAAATGGAAAACCTAGACTTACGTTGCGTGATTGAAGTAAAGAAATTGAATTGGATGCAAATGGGGCTTAAGGTTCTAACTTTTATTTTAATAGGGTTTTGATTTTTAAAAGATGGCTATGCGAAAGGCAAAGCATGAACAAAGGATTTGCATCCGTCCAATAGTGAAATTAAGGTTCCTACGAAGAGAAAAAAGAAGACCAATTTTTAGTGTTATAGCATATCCTTAGCATTAAACATTTGTTACTTAGCAGCGGTTTAGATGAACCACCATGGTTGAACCCAAGTCACTTAGTCGTGTCTTTAACGATGGTTTAGATGAACCACCATCCTTGAACTGCCACTAAATACATTGTTAGCGGTAGTTAAAAAAAACCACCATTAAAAAACCACATCTAACATTCAATTTTCAAAAGCATTTAACTAGTGTCACTTCGCCATGTCTTTAGAGGGGGTTTAGATGAACTGTTGTCCTTGAACCACCACTAATGACTCATTTTATTATAGTGGATAGTTGTGAACTTGTTCACATAATCCTGAACTAATCATGTCTGTGTTAGCTCTTTCAACTTTCATTGGGCTAGATAGTCAACATTCTCAGGATAAAAGTGCACCTTTAATTTTTGATTAAGGTCTTTCCAAGTATTGATACTACACATTCCCTTATGAATCTCTTGGTATTTAGTACTCTACCGAGCCTTAGCATTAACTGTGAGGAATGTAATAGCTCAATTCAGCACAACTTTCTTAGAAGTTATGCTAGCTACTTGGAAATATCAGTTCATATCAAATAAAAAATTCTCGAGATTCTAGACATCTTTCTCCCCTACATATGGTCTTGGTTTGGGGATTTTCACCTTTTTCCTTTGCTTTGAGATACCACCCTCTTGCAAATCTTCCCGATGGCCATTGTCAATACTTTCACTAAGATTGCTATGTCACTTTTCTCAGCAACATCCTTCACCTCATTGATAAGGTCTTTCATAGCATCCCTCAAATCCCTTTTTATGTTCTCAATAACAACAATCTGCTTACCAACTTACAAAGCATCACTAGTCTTTGTGCCTTCAACTGTTAGGCTAGCTTCGGGATTCGAGATTCGATACTCAAAAGATTCCTAATTTTCAGCTTTTCAAAAGAGTTTAGGGATCACCTTGCTTTCTAAATTTCTTACGGCTTTAGTAACTTCTTCAAGATTCCTAATTCCAATGTCAATTGCATCAACTCGTTCACCAGATATCATCTTCTTCGACATAATGGCATATTGAAAGGGTGCAATAAAAAATAAAAAAGCATGGTTTCAATCATACTCTGATACACAATTGTCATGATTTGGTAGCTTAATTATTAGAATGTGCAATGCTTAATTTCTTTATTCGATACTTATTCACGTAGAGGCAACCAAGTGATTCGTATTAGCAAACATAATGTATTCATGTAATTCAAACATATGCAAATAAATGTGGCCCAAAGCGTTGCAAATTCCCAAGTGTGTAAAGGAGATACAAAGTTGTACACTCAATCCCTTAGAGTAATGCCTTAATGGCCACTTTCGGTCATCAGACACTTCCTTAAAAAGTATTTTAAATCAAAACCTTAATAGTAGAAGTAGATATACCTTTTCTTTTTTTTTGAATTGACATGAGAGCTTTTCTCTCAACTCAAAAAGGTTCTAATATGTTATAATACATTGATGTAAAGATAAAAATTCACGGGTCACAATCATGTGCATATCTACTTGCATTGGATAAGTTATCTTAATTAAAATTATATAAACATCCTTAAAACAGGAAAAAATAATCTATATGTACATTTTCGCTCAAATTTGCATGGCACGATCTTCTCTTCATACTTAATTTTTGTGTCAAATTTCATCTGAATTAGAGCACGTTTACTTGTCGAATTTAATAACAAATTCCAATACTTAATAATTTGGTGAAGCCATTTATTGTATGTATTCCTCAATCCAGTGTCTTGTTTGTCTAGTTTTCCAATGATAAATATTACTAATTAGTGTAAATTTATTTTAAGAAAAATGTAAATTATGTCCTTTAATTTTGGATATATATGTCTCACACTCATAACTATTAATGTCTACAATAATTCATTACAACTATTCATAAATTACAAATTACACTCAACATCCAACACTATTTAATCATTAACCATCACGTGGGCAATGTATGACTTTTTCTTAAACGTGACTAATTTTTAAAGGCTTTCGTTAATTTGGAAATTGGAATTTCAAATGGAAAAAAAAAAAAACTAAAGCCACATCAAAAAAATTAAAGCCTCCTGTCGCAGGTAGAAATTCTAATTTCCACCACAGAAAGACTAAAGCCACGTCAGAAAAATTAAAGCCTCCCGTCGCAGTTCCACCACGGAAAAACTCAAGCCACATCAGAAAAATTAAGCCTCCAATGGCAAGCCTCCTGTGTAAAATCCCTCATTCTTCTACATCTCTGGATCGCGAGCTTGTAAGATAAGTGGGGCATATGGCATACAGTATTGCATGAAAACTCGGCTGGAGAATGTGTTTACGTTTCTCACACGTTTCTCA
>JANHAO010023491.1:0-11886 GCA_026873985.1 Saraca asoca
CAATTATGCAGAATTTTGTAAAATGAATCCAATTGACATCACACTATAAATACATCTTAACACAGCTGGAAACAAGCAATTTTGGGCCTTAAAATGCTAAGTGAGAGGACAAATAAATGTGTCAAATATTATGTTATCAATGGGCATTTGTGATTGTATGATAAAGTTTGAGTTTGAATGGCTTTGTGGATATAATGGTTGGATTTTTAGTGAAAAGGTTGGGTTTTAAGTGTGTTTACATCCTAAAGATATGTTGAATTGAACTCTTATGCTTTGGTGTAAGATTGGAAGTTGTTTCACCTACTTTTCTACTTTTTTGTGTTTTCTAGAATTCACGAGTCAAATCACCACTTTTTAAACTATCCCTACTATGATCATGCTCGTAAGAATTAAGGTATGTTGTGTCTTGCAATTTGAATAAGGAATTAAATTAAATTCTTGCAAGTCAAATCGAACTGTCTTACCTTGTTTTTAGATTTAAATCATGATTCTAATTACATCTATAACTTGACTTCCTGAATGTTTTCAAATTTTAGCGAGCAAACTTGCAATTTGATCTGAATCTCCTTGAGTCGAATCAAATCCTTTTCGTCTGATCCCCACGATTTTGATCATGATCTTACTTAAATTTCAAGCCCAGTCTTGCTTGTGATTCTGATAATACATTAAGCAATTTTCACCCTTCTAAAGGAATTCACTTCTCCTCCCTAGATAATTTTTTAACCCTTCGATCTAGTCTTATGTGCATTTTAGTTAGTTAAATAAAGCAAGTAAGAATCCTACAAGACTAATTCATAAAACCAATATCAACAAATTCAATAATTGTCCATAAATGATAGCATGATAATAGAAAATGGAATGTAATCCCTGTAATTGATATTAAGACTGAATGTGAAATTGTGACATAGTTATTGTGAGTAGTGATATTGTTTAAGTATGGTAATTTCCCCTTGAGACATGGGATGGCATATGTCATAATAAAATATGTAGATAAAATATGATAATATGATAGAGGATATATGATTAAAACTGTGATTGAAATGTACATTTGTAATATAACTGTTATGAGAATGATACTATTGAATGCTTGAAAGCCCTTATGAAACTTGAGATGTACTTGATGAGATGAGATGAGATGGGGTAAAATAAATCAAATCTTGGACCTATGTGTTCTGATATGATGAGTAGGTTAAGGCTGCTTTGGAGGGAAAAGGCTAGGATTGTGTGAGATAAGGCTAGGATTATGCAAGATAAGGCTAGATCAAAGTAACAAGGAGATTTATGATTATTATTATTATGTATTTTACTTTTACCTGCATTATTATTTTGTGAAATATTGAAATGTGATATAATGAGATTGAATAACGTAATGATTAAAGATGGTGGCTTAAGGCCATGAGAGCCCTAATTCAGTATAGAGTGCTATAGATAATGTGATGTAGTACCATTCAGAGGCAAGTTTCTAAAACTTAATAACTTTCTTATAAAACTTGGTATAAGAAATGATTACCTAATTATAATGTTGATGTATATATGTGTTGTTTGTTGGATAAATTCATAAGTTTGATAGGAATTATCTTACTGAGCCCCAGACTCACTTTTTTGTGGATTATTTTTTAGAATCTCAAGACATTGTAGTTAATTTTCCCTCAGAGAAATAAGCATGAATAATGATCTAATAGAAATTATATTTGAAACCTTCTCCACCACTATTTCAAGTCTACTAGGAGTCTATGAAATTATAATCCACTATATTGTTATTCTGAATTTAATAGGTTGTGAAGTATTACACGAGGTGGAGATTATACCCATGGAACCATCAAATGTTCTTCTTATAATGGCCTTAGGATGGTTTGACCCCTAGAGGTCCACTATCAAACTATGTATTTTGCTAACTTCTTTTTATGAAAACTAGAAAATAGAAGAGCCATGGGGCTTAGTTACAATAACCCATGCTTTTGGATTTAAGATAAGACATAGGTTAATCTAACTTTTTGATTGCTTTACCTTGGAAAGGGCCTAAGATGGCATAGAACAATGTATCAAACTAGCATGTGCTCGTTGGGCAATGCTTATCTAAATTATAAAATATGCACATATTCTATGCATTTTATCTTTCTTTCTAAAGTTTATAACTTCTCTATCAATCAATGGAATTCAAGTGAATGTGATTAAGAATATTGAGAAAAGTATAAATAGTAATGCCTAATAAAAGGCTAGTGATTATTACTAAAGGATTCATATCATGTTGGTCATGACCAAGAAAAATTGTGTTGTGACATGTAATTTAGGTTTCTTAGAATATTCTAAACTATAAAAGTCCACATGAAAATTTATATCAATCTACCATTTAGACAACATAGTTTAGATCATAATAAAGAAAACTATTATCTGAATTACCATATATGGTCATATGAAGAAATGTCAAATTAATTACAACCACAAGTATAAATTGAGATCATAAGTATTTAATAGTGCAAAGCATTATATCCTATAAGAATAATAATGTCATACACATTTGAATACTTACACCACGATAATTATAAACATAATGTGAAATGTGAATAACAAGATTTACATAACGGAAAAAGTGATTATATATAAATCTCCAAGTAATGGTCCAAGCATATGCTTAGGATGCTAAATGAGATTTAGTAATCTCAATATGATAGTAAGACGCGGTCTATATGCCTCTATCAGTATGTCATAACACAAAACACACAAATAAGAATATATTATAGAAATATGAAACATCATTATATTTCATAAATCTCGAGATCAACAATAACACAGGTTCATCATTCCAATAAAAAATGTGAAACATCCACTAACTCTAAATATCGAAAGGTTCAAACCAAACCCGTTCTAGTAACATGTTCATGAAATAATCCTATAGCTAAGCCTTTAATTAGTGAATCTGTAGGCATACGATCTGCGGTAATGTTTTAAATACATGTATGATACACGTGTATGTTCTCTCTAACAAATTGATATTTAACATCAAAATGCTTCATACAAGCAAAATTCTTATTATTTTGATAGAATCTCACTACTTCAACATTGTCACAATATATAGTTAAGGGCCTAGAAATGCTCTCAACAACTTTAAATTTAGATATCAAATTTCTTAACCAAACAACTTCATAAATGGCTTTATAACACATGACATACTTTACTTCTATGGTAGAGGTTACTATAATTGATTGCTTAACACTTTTCCATGAAATAGCTCCTCCAGTCTTCATAAAAATGTATTCAAACGTTAACTTCTTGTCATCTAGACAACCCATAAAATCAAAGTCAAAGTATCCTCTAACTACTAAAGAGCATGAAACTCTTTATACCTTGCAGGAACCTCATAACTTTTTTTGCAACAGTCCAATATTTTGGATCAGGATCACTTAAATATCTTCCAAGTACACTAATTGCATAAGCAATATAAGGACATGCACATACTTGAGCATACATTAGGATACTAACAATGAAAGCATAGGAGACCACTTGCATACTTGATCTTTTCCACTATTTTGAGGACACTAGGCTTTAGAAAAAATCTCACCCTTTTAAAAAGGTGCAACACTTTGATAGCACAAAGACATGTTGAACTTTTTAGCTCTTTTTCAATGTACAGTCTTTAAGACAAGCCAAAAAGACCATAGGATCTATCATAGTAGATCTGTATGCTCAGCACGAAAAAACATTACCAAGATCCTTCATATTGAAACTCATTAACAATATCTACTTTGTCTCAATTAAAAGACTCATATCATTACTTGCAATGAGAATATCATCCACATACAAGACTAGAATTATAAATTTGCCCATATCCATCTTAAAATAGAAACATTGATCAGCATTATTCTCCTTGAATCTAAGAGAAATAACTATCTCGTCAAACTTGAGATGTCATTATCCAAATGATTACTTTAACTCATATACGGATCTTTTCAACTTATACAACAAGTGTTCCTTACCCTTCTCTTGAAAACCATTTGGCTAATTCATATAAATAGTTTCTGACAAATCACCATTTTAGGAAGTTGTTTTAACATCCACTTTGTGAAGCTCTAAATTAAATTGAGCCTCCAATGCCATAACAACTCAAAATGAGTTTTTAGTTGAAACATGTGATAAAGTTTCTCTGTAATTAACACCTTTCTTCTGAGTGTAGCCTTTTGCTATCAATTTGGCCTTATACCTATCAATCTCCCCTTAAGCATTTAGTTTGGTCTTGAAAAGCCACTTGCATTCAATAGGTTTATAACCAGCAAGTAATTCCATGAGATCCCACAAAGCATTTTAGTGCATTGAAACAAATTTATCCTTTAAAGCTTTCATCAATTCTAAATAATAGGACTTGAAATGGATTCCTAAAAATTGGTAGGATCATTATCATCATTGACATCAAACTTGTGCTCCTATAGGTACAGCAAATAATTGTCTGTGATTGTTAGTTTGTTAACCCTCTGAGATCTTCTTAAGTTATTTCTTCATTTACAAGACTTAGTTCCCTTTCTTTTACTAGCGGAGCCTCTGGCTTTCTAACTTCCACCATTGGTTCCACCATGACTAGAAAATAATCTTAAGGCTACTACTCCTATGTGTACCACTTGTAGTTTATCTCCATTCCCCAATGTAACTACCAACTTTCCATCACTTGGCTTCCTCTTGTTTCTTAGTCCCTTATTTCTTCTTATCACCCCATTTCTTGAGCTTAAAACATTTTACTTTCTTATGCCCATGTTTCTTACAATACCTATAATTCCCCTTAAATAAAGACTTCCTGGGTTTATTGTATTGCACATTTGTATCATCTTTCTTTTTCTCAAAGCTAGGCTTCCTTTGTTATCCTTTAGGTGTAACTGATTCCTATGCTTAACACTTGATCCATATGAAAACTTTTCCTTTCTTTATGTCATCTTCTTCTTGATCAATAATATAAATCATCTTATTGATAGTGCATCTAACCTTTTGGGCATGATATGAAGTCTTGTGAATATCAAATTAAGTAAAAAGAGACTCCAAAGCACACCAGATCAAATAAACTATCTCCCTAGTCCACTTTCATTGCCTTGAAATTATTGTAATAATGCATCAACTTCATGATGCACTCATGAACTCAACTAATACTATCATAAGAAGTTCTCTCCATCAATGAGAGGTAATATTCTTTCTCGACCTTGTCAAATTTCATGAATTTCTCAACCATATAATCCATAAAGTATTTGGCATTTGGAAAGTCAACAATGCTTTGCCTGATAGTTTTACTCATAGTATACATTATAACCACCAAGCATACTTTGCTACAATCTATCCACTTATCATGAAGAACTCTTTGCATAGTAACAAAGTTATCATCAATAACAGGTTCCTCCTCTCTCAATGCCAAATCCAAGTTGATGATTGCCAAATATATTTTCAACAACTCAACCAAATCCTCATAATTAGTCCCATTTAGCATTTTTATGAAATTTTCATAAATTTTCAAAAAAATACATATTTAACTTAGTCATGCTACAAGATTTCCTTAGTAACTATGCAATTTCTAAATAGTATTATACTACAAAACCTAATACTGATAGGTCATATTATCACCAAAAAATTTTATTAATAGTATCATATCAATAGGGTACGAATACTATTAACATACCACTCTCCTAAATATTAGACTAGATAAATTTAATTTTTTTTTTAGCAAAATCTTATATAACTAGTCCTATGATAGGCGAATACACAATTACATAAAATTTCATAACATAATATAAGTAATTTACAATTCCTACATAATAATAATAATTCCATACATATAACTATGTAAAATTAATTTAGCATCCAAATAGTACACATATTATTCTAGAAAATTTTCATACAATAACACAACGTATAGGAATTATATGTTAAGATTTTCAAATCCAAATAATATTAATTTAATATTTAAATAAATTGGACAATAAATAAATAAATAAATAAATTTTCAAAAGATTATAAAAAAATCCCCTGAAGAGTCTGGCTCGGAGAGTGAAGCCTCAAGCCGAACGACTTTCAAGCCACTGTTATTGGCCACTAGCACAATGGCGTGTAGAGCACATGCACTTATTGTGTGTGTGGGCCTCACGCATCCACATGGCAGTTCATCTTCTCAACCCGTTTGTTTGTGAAACAGCTTTTAAGACTCGGTATACAACCGACTCAACCCAATTCAAAATTCAGCTGTTTTAGGCCAAATTCATCCAAATTATTTTATGGGTATTCATTCCAATATCAATCTAAAATTAATTTACCGATCAATTTGTATAAAATTGGGAAAATTTTGTTTCAATTTTGTGTTACAAAACCAAAACAAAAATAGCCTTTTCCATTTAAAATTTCATTCAAAAACATTGTACACACCAATTTTGATCAAATTAAATTGTAGGTTTTGTTCAATACGATGATTTGAGACAGAATCATAAATCAATTTGAAGGAAACAATATCAATTATGTCAAATTTAATGAAACTCCTTTTAGGAAAAACTTGAAAAAACCAAATTTATGGTTTTGTTTTAAGCATAGCAAAAGATACACAAATTTTAAAATTTATTTATGCATAATACATCAACATATTCAGAAAATTATTCATCTGGAAATTACTATTAATTTTATTATAAGATATGATTTTTGAAATAACGAACTCACATCCTTTCTTTATTTCATCAATAATATGATACAAATAATTTCTAATTAAATTTGCATAATATTCAACCATTTGACATGATAAAATAATCAACTTTAATACCAATTGGCAAAATTGCACTATATAATTGAATCAATTATCTAGATCTAATTTATGATATTATATAGCATAAACAAAATGTAAATTAATAACAATAATAATAGTATAAAATGATTTCTTTCTTTGTAAAGGTTGTGAATCCATTAAGTTTAATATGTAGGAATCCTGATAAATTCACTCATCCCAATCCCTAGCAGCCTATGAAAAAATATGTATGCAAATTCTAATCAGGAGATTATAAAAACTAATTTAAGGTAAAAGTAAAAACCTACCTTGCATTGCACATATTAAACCTGAATGAGGTAAGCTAATCCATTATTCGATAGTCCAGTTACGATAGTCATATAACTAGAAATTACTTATGGCCTAAGTGTCATTGTAAACCGATAATATTATCACTTTATAATTGACAAGTTTACATGATTAATTTGATATTTATATAATTTACATTTTATAAAGTATTCAAAACTACAAGAATTCAAAAAAAAAAATTAACACATGATACCCAAGCAAAGAAAACAACACCACAAACTCGTTCGGATAGGAAAACAGAAAATTTTCAAACGATGACAAAAGTAAACTCCACTTACAAGGGAGGAAACAAATTCCATTGCAGGATATGGCAGAAAACGCTGGTTGGAAATGGTGGGAGACTGCTTGTAGAGTGTGTCAATTGAAGAGGAACACTCCCTAAAAGAGCAACTTTACTACAAAAACCACCAAAACAACAACATTAACAAAGTAAAATTGTACGAAATGTAAATCTCGCTCAGCAAGTGGCGGAGAGCGGCTACTGCACTAAGATCAAACCCAATTCTACATTGAGATGGACTAGATGGGAAAGGAGAGAGACTTCAGGAGAACTCAGCTATCGCTTTAATATTTTGTTTGAATGGAGGAGAACGGAGGGAAAAAAAGAGAAGGAAAGATTATGTTATAACCATATTTTTTTTGGAATTTTTTTTTTTATTAGTGAGGAGAAGATATTGGATGTTTATAACTAATCTTTCACAGTTTTTAAAAACTCTCCAATACTCACTATTTTGTGTCTTTCAAATTTAGAGAATTTTCTAAATATTCAAATAAGTCGAAATTCTCTCTTAACAATTCATCCTCCTCTATTCTATAAATTTTTATTATAACTTTTTTATATAGGCCCAAAAAACTTGTGTATTACAAGCTTTATAAATGGAATTCTATAATTTGGCTCAAATGATTGCTAACTTTTTCATATAAAATTTATTTTTAAAAAAGTTAAAATATTTTGCACCAAAGGTGTTGAATAAATTACAAATTTTATTTTCAGTGTGCATTGAAATAAGATTTTGCCCTTAAGCACTCGATCTTCCCAAAACAAGATTTCTCATTCTCCCACTGATATAGATCCTGTAATTATTTGTAAGAATTCATATAAATATATTTTGTCTATGTTTTAATGATAATAATTTTGAGTTCAACTCCAAAAGATAAAAACTAAATCCTAATTAGGCCTAGGTCAAATAGGAAAGAGAGTAGTATTAGAGTAACGTTCAGTTGTTAATAGGCTATTAAAATGAGTGTCTTAACCCTAATTTCCAGACAATGTATAGTTATATTAAGAGTTCTAAAGGTTGATCTTATGATGTAGTAACGTTAAGATAACTGTCCACACTAAATAATGATCGTGCTTAGGCAAATAGGAAAGGGTAGTGTAAGAGTAATGTTCAATTGTTAATAGGCTGCCGAAATGAATGTCTTACTACGTAATTTCAAATTATATTAAGAGCTCTAAAGGTTGATCTTGTGATGTAGTAATCTTAAGATAACTGTCCACACTATATACTAATCACACTTAAGTCAAATAGGAAAGAGTAGTGTTAGAGTAATGCTTAGTTGTTAATAGATTGTGGAAATGCATGTCTTCACCCTAATTTCTGTATAATGTCTAATTATATTGACTCTAAAAATTAACATTATGATGTAATAACCTTAAGATAACTATCCTTTTATAAAAACTCATGATAATGATCGCATGACCTTTAATTAAATATGATTCTGATGCATCTTTTACGATTATTTCTCTGTATGTTAAATAAAGATATACAATTTTAAACCATAAAATTGGTCCTAGTTGAGTCTTGAGTCAATACCTTTTTTTGTCAATGTGCTAGTAAAGAGCATGGAAGTGATCCTCAACAACTAGCATGACAATATGATCCATTTGGCCCCAACAGATTACTTGTAAAGGGACAAAATGCAACCACATATTGTGTGTTTGTATACTTGCAAGCAAAGTTCAATTTATATTCCCAGCAGAAAGAAAAATGCAATTACTCCCTTTATTTTTTGATCTGTTAGATATATAAATATTAAAGAGGTTAACAAAAAACTTTAATTTAAAAAAAACATTTTATTAATTTATTCTATACAAAAAATCAATTAATATGTGAAGTTATTAGACATTTATTAGGATAATAGGGGCAAAAGTAGAAAAAGCATAATAAATATAATCTTAATTTCTTGAAGTGAAAGATAAAAACAAATAAGAAAAACTCTACAAATTGGCAGATAAAAAAGAATAGAAGATGTATAATTAAAGGGTTACTGGACCACAGTCCTTAATATTGGGTAATTAACTATATAAGTGCCATATCTTAATCAACGATCTCATCCGTTTAGATGGCAATCATGCAACTTGTTTCGTTCTAAAACTTTTCTATTTGTTATTAAAATGTGTGAATATGTGAACTTTGTATTTTTTTTTTCTTTTTTTGCGTTTAGACTTAATTAATTTTAGTCATAATTAATTCAGTACACTAATCATGAAAAATAAAGATATTATACAACCACCTTCTATTTTATAATTTTTTTTGCGAGAAAATAAAATTATACCATCAAGTAACCAATTTTAACCTAAGAATGCGTTGTTCATTATATGATTTCAAAAGAATAAATATTAACCATGCATCATGCTTGGTCACGAATAATTCTTTTAATTTGATTACCTTTTTCTCATTTTTTTTACAAGTTATCTAATAATTAAAAAATGAAAAAAAATGAAGGCTTTAGTTCTTATAATTTCACTAAATTTATAATTGTATCTTTACATTTTTAATTTATATAATTAAATCTTAAATTTTTAAATAATTTGTAATTAATTCCTCTATATCAATTAATTATAACTCTAATTAATAAAACTCTACATGTGTCAGTTATATTTTATATGTTGATATTTTACCTTTGCTTATTTATCAAATTTTATTTATTTTTATCAAAATTATCTCCATCAAAACACATTTAATTCTCACAAAAAATTTTTGGGAATAGGTTTTCGAAGAGAGCAAGATCTCTCAAAAAAAAAGGCTCAAATCAGAGCATTCTAGGAATTGAGTCTTCTCTTCAAAAAGTTTAACCAAGCACCATTAATATTGACTAAAAATTACATTTTTGTTTTAAAAAAAAAAAATGAAAGCTCATCCACGAAGGTCTGAAAACAAGAAGAACTCCTATTCTTTTTAAAACCCTATTTCCAAATTTTTTTTCCAACATTTTTGGTCGATATTAGACGTGTTTTAGAGAGGATAATTTTGGTGAAAAAAAAAAGGGTTTTGATTAGTAAACATTAGTAAAATATCAATATATGAAATTTAATTGATACAGACATGTAGGATTCCATGAATTAAATTTAAGACCATTTAATAGGGAGGAGTTAATTACAAATTATTTGAAATTTTATGATTTAATTATACATATTTAAATTGTAAGGATGAAATTATAAATTTATTAAAATTATAAGGATTAAAATCTCTATTTTTCCTTCAAATATTAACAAGATTATTTTTATGAATTGCTTATTGATAATATTATATATAAAAAAAGACATTTCACTGCATGTTGCTGTTATACTCTTTAGCTAATAATGAATGTACCATTGATAACAACACTAAGTTAATTGATGTTATTAATGAGTGTCTATATATAGCTGTCCTCACGGCGTTAGGATACAAACAGTAAATATTTGTTGTGGTAATACCAAAATTTGAATACTATTTTCTATGATATTTTGACGAACCAGTTATTTTAATATCATAATTGAGTAGATTATAAAATTAAGAAAGCCATCAAGAAATAATAGACAATAATATTAAGATTCTTCGTACTAGGGTAATATTAGGAATACTCCCAAAAAATAACAACTTTATAACATGATTTTATTTGCAATATAACATTAATATTCTTGTTATTCTCACGTTTTATCATCCACTTTCACTTTCATATCCTCAAAGAAAAAAATGTCAAACTATATTGTTGATCCCACACTATCTATAAGAGGTATGGTATCCCCCCAATCCAATTTTAAATGTGAGTTAAGACTTATTGCAACATAAAAATAATAAAATAAAAATATAAAAATAATGATAGTTAGATAGATAAATTGATAGATTAAGTATCACTCATTATGTATAAATTATAGATCAATCTATGATCTATATATAAATAAATGAATAATTATTAATTCATCTATTAATTATTCAATCCAAATCCTTCAAATCATTCATTTGACAACCCTAATTGGAACATAGACAATCTAACAATTCTCACATTTTATCTCTTACTTTCACTCTCACAACAAAATCAAGTCTCACGGTGGATTTCACACACTTTGTTAAAGGTGTGTTATTCCAACATCCAATTTTAGTTGTTTTTTTTTTTTTGGTTGATCTTTTAGCGGAATATATGGAGCCCAAAAAGGTTAGTTGAAGCCCATACACAAGGAAAATTGGACTGATTAACATTTAAAAAGTACACATGAATTTAAACACAATAAGCCCAACTTTCTAAAGCTTAACTCTACTCTATTAGAAACCTACGGCCCTGTTTGGCAGACTGTTTTTTTGTTTTTAAAAACAGTTTTTTTATTTTCTTGTTCTGCAAAAATAAAAAAATCTATTTGACAATCTGTTTTCAAAAACTATTTTTTAAAAACTGTTTTCTAAAAGTGTAATTAAAAAACAGTTTTCAGGAAACAGTAAAATGGTATTTTTCCTTATTTTTATATATAGCTGTTTTCAGATTTTTTTCAAAAATAAGAAGAATACATATTTTCATTAATGATAAAGTTGTAAATAATATTA
>JANHAO010023492.1:0-11900 GCA_026873985.1 Saraca asoca
ATATTATGAGTACTTATTTTCATATGAAAAAATAATAATTATAATATATATATTTACAAATAAATACAATATTTTTTAATATTTACAAATATACTCATATTTTTATTATTTATATATATCCCCCACGTGTCGGTATCCTATATTTTTTTAAAATATCGTAATCCTGTGTTTGTGTCCGCGTGTCGGTGAATGTGAAACATAGTTTTGAGGTGATTGTATTTAATAACGATTTTTAATTTTTATAATTAATGATCAAAATTATGCATAAATTTGAAAACACATTTCACATTCACTCTCAATTAAAAATTTAATTGTTTGATTATTACATTATTGTGTTCTATACATGATATATTTTAATTAGTCATTAGTCATTTGTCAGGTTGAAATTTTATTTTCCATATCAGAAATATTGGAATAATTAACTAATTATATTTATTTTTAACGTCACAAATTTCCAATTCTTCTTTTTACTTCGTGAAATCCTTAATCCCTAATTTGTGAAACTCAATTTCTTACTTCCTCTGAAGCTAAGAAACATCCTCAACAAAAGCATCAAGGTTACTCTCAGTAAATCCACCAGGAGTGATCGCCCTTTGACAAGCCTCCCGAAACCCCTTAGCTATTTTTGTTAATCTTATAACTCTCAGCATCCATGAACTTCCTTAAAAGATCCGAAATCTCATCTCGGGTCGCCAATTTCTCAAGCTTGATCTTCTTCATCACCCTCTATTAATCCAATCCTCTAATCTTCAACAATCGTCTTGATGACACTTATCTCAAAATATTAGGTAAGTAAGAAAAGCAGCTTCCAAACAACAGAGAATACAAATTGGGACTAGGGATTTTGTAAGGTAAAAAAGAAATTAGAGATTTGTGACATGGAAAAAAAATTTGATTGATTAATTAATCTAAAAAAATTTTATGCGGAAACTAATTTCTAAAGTAGCAAATGGTCAATTAAGATGTGTTATGTGTAAAAAATAAAAAATGATAATCACATGTTTGTTAAAGTTTTATCGGAGCCTGGATGTCAGATGTAATTTTGAATTAATATAAAGTTTTTGTCATTGGTTGCAAAAATTGAAAATTGCAGATGCGAAATGCAATCATCCAAAGTTAAAAGAAGTAATTTGTGTTTTTCCTAGTAACTATGAAGTTTTCTTTACATAAAAAAAAAATATATTTATTGGTATATTCTTGTAATTTTTAAGAGAAAAATTGAAAAATTTTCAAAGAATTTTGGGCTGCAAACTCATTGATTTAACTTATAGCTTCTTTTTTTTTTTTTTACATATTTTATATTTAAGTATACACAAATTTGTGCAAATTGATTTTTTTTTTAAAATAATTTTATACAAAATTTTAGAAATTGCAAACTTTATATTTTACAAATATCAAAACATTTTCCAAATATGATAAAGTCCTTTAAAATTTTATCTTTGTTCAAGTAATGTTGATAAAATTAGTGGTTAGTTGATTGCATTTAGTTTGATTTAGTGATAACATTAACTATTTATATAAAAATATTTGATAAAATTAATTATTTATATGTAAAATGAAAACTTAAGATGTAAGTATATTTTATAATTTATTTGAGTATTATTATACTTTAATAATATTTCGGATGCTAATATATTATTTATCAGATTAATTTTCTTTTAAAAAATATATCCTTATAATTTATTATTCATTAGATTTTTTAATATTTAAATAGTTATAATTTATTATGTTTATTGGATTTTTCTTTAAAAATAAATAATTATAATTTATTATAATTATTATATTTTTCTTTAAAAAATAAATTATATACTTTAACGAGAGAGGTGTCAATAAATTATATAATTCATATATAAGGGTGTTTTTTTTTTTTTTTTTTCATATCAAATACAAATATGCTATTCAAAAAAGTAGGTTTCTCATATTTTACAAATTGGCGGATTGGGTCTCCATCCGCTAATGAAAAAAAATTATTTATCAAATATTTAAATTAGCAAATTGGTTTGACCAATCCACTAAAATCAATTAGAAGGTCATTAAAAAGTTGTTTGCCAAATAAATGCTCTTTATCTCAATTCAATTGGAATAAGTGAATAACATACTTAAATTTTTTAAGTTAAAATACACCAAACCCTTCCCATAACCTTTAACAATGTACATAGTATATTTTTCATTTATAAATTTAATAAAATATTCATGTAACTATCATATAATTAAAAAAAATTTATTTTCTTTTAAAAACTAAAAGATAATTTTTTTAGTTTTAATTCAATTATAAAATTTTATATCAAAACATTAATATATACACAAAGTAAAATACAAAGAGGTATCGTTTCCTCTTAAACAATTAAATTTAATTATTGGATATTTTTTTCTTTCCAAAACTTAAATTTCTTTCTTCTCTCTCTAAAAATTAGATTTTACTTCTTTGATATTTTTTTTTAAAAAATAATGATTATAATAATTATGTAATAATTATATTTTATTTACTATATAAGTGAAAAAAATATTAAAAATAAATAAAATATATATAACTTAAAATACAAAAAATTCAGATATATTTTTTTTAAGGTTAAAAAATTATATACATAGAAGGGAAAATTGAGAGTGGTGTAGCGCATTTTAACCAAATTTGCATTTTTGACTGGACATATAATGATGATGCCAAATGCAAATCAAAGCAAGGGAGTAAATCGTCTTTTTGGCATTTAACTTTTTCTTTTCTTCTAGTAGGCATAGGCGGAACGGTGTCGCACAGAGAAAAGCCCTAGGGTTTCTGGGGTTTAAATGGCCTATATAAGCTCATATATGCTGCCGCAGTCTTCATACCACCGCTCTCCATAAACTACAGCTTCTAGGTTTTCGTTGTTAATCGAACTTACTATAAGATTATTCTGTTATCTTTAGAATTGTGTATGATGGTGTATCAAATTCTGGGCACGATGCCTCCCGGGCTTCTCTGATAGATCTGGTGACGCGAATGCCCCAATGCACGTGCTAAAGCGGCGCCGTTCGTGTTGCAGTTTAGCCCCTCTCCTCACGGCTGATCTGTGTCAAAACAACGGCAACATTCATTCTCCTTTTTGTTATTTGTTTTCGACATTTGCCTCACTACACCATTAGCTTATTTTCTAAGAAAAGTTCATGAAAATAGAGCTAGTCATAGAGGCACAAATTGAATCGGCGGGTTTCACGTGGGGGTTTAACTAATCAATGTTTGTGCCTCTAAAATTGTCCGCTATATGACTAGTTTTCTAGTTCTATTACGAAGTTCTAGGTTTTATTTAATTTTGGCGATGATTATATTTTATCCGCGCTTCTGAGATTAATCGATGAAGCATAAAGGAAAAAAGGTTGAATTTCTTGATATGAGCCAAATTTGATTTATTCTGACTGTTAAAATTTTCTTTTCTGAATTCATTTTAATGTGTTTGATTTGTTTTATGTAAGTTGGCTGTGAGGATAATCATTCAGCTTTAAATGCCAGTTCTGCTTCTGAAACACCGTGATTGATAGAGCTGTAATGTATTCTGAGCCTTCATTCTTTATTGTTTCTTCTTTGGAGCTTTATTTATTTGGTTACAAATAGTTACAGTTATGCATGTTGGTTTTGGATCTTACATTTTGTAAATCAATGGCCTACTCATATTAATGGGATTGTATGTGTTCTCAAATTGTTTATTGTTTTGTTTGCTATTGGTCAGAGCATTTGTTTAATGATTTTCATAGTATTACCAGGGATGATAAATCCAACTTGATTGAGGTGTAGTGGAATCAAGTCCCTGTTTACAGGGAGAACCTACTTGGTGAAGCTACATTCATATGACATTAATGGATTAGACTGAGGCGAAAATTTTTATTTCTTCTTACAAAATTTATTCTGTTCTTTAAAATTCTATTCAGTTTGTACTCTTATAATTTGTATCTCTGCTGTAATGGTGATGCTTGACAATTGGGACTGATGATGTCACAATCCAACTTGTTCGAGGTTGTAGTGTATCCAAGTCCCTGTTACAGGGAGAACCTACTTGGTGTTTCTACATTATCAATGACAGAAAAGATTATGCTGAGGTCTTGATTGTTTGGTTTTTTGCTATTGAGTTAGAGTTGTAGTTCTGGTGATGTAGGTGATAAATTTGGTGTACTGCTTTGTTTCTGTTGAGTTTCACTATACTCTGATCCTTCTTAATGTGGTTCAGGGTCTGAAAAACTCACAGATCGATTGTGTTGACATCAGCTTCTTCTCTTGTTTGTGCCACGAGATTGGAGTTAAATGACAGCACTACATATGTTTTGCATATTATGTAAAATTTTTTAAGGTAATGGTTTTGTTCTTTTAGAAGTGTAGTAGATGATTGGCAGGCAAGATTCCACTTTGACAAGTGTCAACAGCATTGATGTTCTTTAGCGTTTTGCAGCCCATTAATGTTGCTTGAATCCTTTGCCTTTCTGGACTCACATTGTACAAGACATGTATCTCCGGGCTAGCGCTACATCTAAATGTTGTCTGATATTAACTTTGGATGCTATATAATGCTCCACAAAAATATTCTTTTTTTTTTTAAATCCAGATTGAACAAATCCAACTGCATGGAACATATTAAAGAGAGGAACTTAAAAAGTAAAAAAAATATATTATTGTTTTACGAAGTTAAGGAAAACAAGCACATCAAATGCACGGTGAAACATAATCATTGTGTAAATGTAAGAATGTTTGTGATATATGTAAAGTGAAATCCAAAAATTAAAATTTGGATTGGTAGAATGGATTTAATCTAATTGTCACCAATTTATTATAATTTTTATATATTAAATTATTAAAATTATCACCTAATTAAATATAGTAATGTATTGAGCATTGTTAAAAAGTAATAAAAAAATTAAAGAAAAATATATTCACCTCTCTTAAGATTTAATAAAATTATATTGATGTTCCATCTATTTTTAAAACATATGTCCCTATTAAAAATATTCCATTAAAATTCCATTAGTCAGCCAGATATAGGATTTTTTTTATAACAAATTATGTAAAATAATGAAATTACCCTAATATGAATTCCTTTCTCTGAGATGGTCATGATTGTTGGGATTGATTTAGATCTTGTTCAAATGCCACTCATGAAAGAAGCTTCGACTTTTCACTGACTTGATTTTCTCATAGCATCATTTTGCTTTTGCAATTCTTTTTGGTGGGATGGTTATGGATGTTTGATGAAACAAAGTCCGACAGCATAATCTTCTTGGCAAAGAGATTTGATTCATTCATTGGAAAAATTAAGTGACAATACTAAAACAAAGAATTTTTCCCACAAGACAACTTCTGGATCGAAAAAACTTTGGATTCACTCCTTCCATTTTTCAACAATGGCATTTAGTTCATATAAACAGAGGTATTTGTGAATTTACGGTTAAATATCACATTTGACTAGACTTAAACGTTTAAATAAATAGTTTGAAAATGAAAAAGTTGATTTTGGCTTTAAATGTGAGAAGTCAATGTAGGTTTTGAAATTAGAAGATAAATTTATGTAATTTCTATAAATGTCAAGAAAGATTAATATATTTTTCTTGAAGAAATTAATTTTGTTGCATATAATTTTGACTTCAACTGTGAGAAGTTAAGTGTAGGTTTTGAAATTAGAGGAAAAATTTATATAATTTTATTAAATATGAAGTGAGGTTAATATATATATATATATATATTTGAAGAAATTAATTTTATTATATATACATTGTAAAATAAATATAAATGACTCATAATTTTTAATATAGAGAGCACGGACAATTGCTAAATATGTAAATAAAAGAAATCGTATATGATTCTAAGCCTACTTTGAACGGTTTCGCATTGGGTTACTGGATCTTTGAAGCATTTTAGTCCATGCACATATGAAACGAAACTGTGAAAAACAAACACGGTGGGTGACTGGGTGAGGTTGGGTCTACTTTCAACCTTCCAGTCAGGGTCTTGTTTGATTTGGGTCCACAAGTCCATGCACCCCAGCAGAAGTGTTGCTCCGGCCAATTTCTTTGATTAACCACATAAATTTAAACCAAAAAACGTTGCCACCAAGGGTGAATTTTCAATAAAAAAAATATTAAAATGTAGAGACATTTGATGACACCTATAGTTGAGAAGACACCTAATGCAAGTATGCCAGATGTATATCAACTTCAGCGACAGTACAAGAAGCATACATCAGATTGATTGGTCATAAGAATGTTCATATAGGATTCGGATCTGCAGATAAGTATGTACAATACTACAGGCATGTTAGCTTATATATGTGATTCCCTTTTCATTTGGTGTTGTTACCTCACATTGATCTTTATAGTACATTTTGTGATAATAATACCGAGTTACTGCATCTCGTTTTCTACCATATGCGGTGGCCTTAATTCCAACTTCTCCAGCTAAGGCCTACTTTGATCCACATAGAAATATTGATCAGACCATTAGTTGAGTTTTTAATAGGAAGGGTCACACATTCAATTCATCTCTGTGAAGGTTAGTCCTCCACTTCTTAAGTAAACAAAATTACCCATATTGTTCTTTCTTTAAAACAGTGAAAGTAGTAGCCATTCCAGTCATTTATCAGCCACAATAAATGCAACTAATTAACTTCTTTCTGTCTCCTGGTCTTCTTCTCTTAACATAAATCCATCTTGTTCCCCTATCTCAAGTTTTGCAAATGGTCCCTGCAATTTATCTTACACGCATCTGTGAGATGCAAAATATCATGAGGTTCACAAGAACAAAATTAGAAATTGAATTACTAAATAAGCCTTCCTACTAACGCCTTGCATCAGTAATGACTTGATAGAACTGATATACTATACCAGCAGACAGCAGCGGTTGGTGAGTGAAGAGAGAAATGGGTTGACTTAAATGCCACTTAATACATGGTAGATTATCACTAAGGATGACTCTGTTGCTCTTTATTTCTAGCTTAGCACAGATGCAACTTATTTATCTTAATGCAAAGTGTAATTTAAATCACCGCTTTATCATAAGGAAAGAGGGTTCGACATAAAGAGAAAGGAAGAGATCGTGTTAAGCCAAGAAGAAGGATACACTAGAGAGACAGAAAGTTAATCAGTTGCATTAATTATGAAAGAAAAAGATTGGAATGTGCACAACTATTTATTGTTTTGGAGAAAGAGAAATATGTGTATTTTTGTCTTCTTAAAAATGGAGGACATCCACACCTTCAAACACGACATGCTGTAAGTGTATCAAGCTACTGATATGATAGGATCATCTTCGAAGACTTCCACCACATAAGACATGAACTTAGAGACCCTTGGAATCTTGATTTAATTGCTTTGGTTGAAAAACAGAGAAATAGATATTAGAAAAGGTTTGAGCAATTGCTTCAGTCAAAAATTCTATTTATACATAGAATAAAATCAATTAGAATAATTAAGTCTTGATTCTAGCCTAACTATAAAAGGAAAAAAATTACAATTAAAAATTTCTAACAGTTAACCTATAATCAATCTAAGATAACTTCCTAATATATATATATATATATATATATATATAATTCTAGCACACCCTCTCAAGTTAGAGCATATATGCCATATGTACCAAGTATGTCATGTATGTAACTTATTCTTGGACCTTTGAAGGATTTAGCAAGCATATCATCTAATTGATCATTAGAGTTTACAAATATGGTATTGATTTTTTTTTGCGATGACTTTCTCCCTGATGAAGTGACAATCAATTTCAATATGCTTGGTCCTTCCATGGAAGACAACATTAGATGCATTATACAATGTTACTTGATTGACACATTTAAGCTCCATATGCCTAGGTTTACAGAGTTTCAGTTTTTGAATCACTTGTTTTAGCCATATATATTTAAAGAAGTAATTTGTGTTTTTCCTACTAACTATGAAGTTTTCTTTACATAAAAAAAATATATATTTATTGCTATATTTTTGTAATTTTTAAGAGAAAAATTGAAAAATTTTCAAAGAATTGTGGGTTGCAAACTCATTGATTTAACTTATAACTTTTTTTTGTTTACATATTTTATATTTAAGTATACACAAATTTGTGCAAATTGATTTTTCTTAAAAAATAATTTTATACAAAATATTAGAAATTGCAAACTTTATATTTTACATATCAAAGCATTATCCAAACATGATAAAGTCTTTTAAAATTTTATCTTTGTTCAAGTAATGTTGATAAAATTAGTAGTTAGTTGATTGCATTTAGTTTGATTTAGTGATAATATTGATTGTTTGCATAAAAATTAAATTTTCTTTTAAAAAATAGATTCTTATAATTTATTATTCATTAGATTTTTTTAATATTTAAATAGTTATAATTTATTATATTTATCAGACTTTTCTATAAAATAAATAATTATAATTTATTATAGTTACTAAATTTTTCTTTAGAAAATAAATTATATACTTTAATGAGAGAGGTGTTAAGAAATTATATAATTCATATATAATGGTGTTTTTTTTTTCATATCAAATACAAATATGCTATTCAAAAAAGTAGGGGGCGTTTGGTTTAAATAGGAAATAAGGTTAGAAATATGTTTGATTTGATTTTGTTGAAAATGTTTCTTAGAAATATTTCCTAAAATGGACTGAAAATTGAAAATGGAAAAAAGTTATTTTCATTATTTTCATTTTTAAAAGTTGAAAACACGATGACATTATTATAAATTTTAAAACTTTTAGTTAATTGAAAATGGATAAACCAAACATATTTTCATTGTTTTCATTTCTTAGAAATAGAAAATAGTAAATCAAACCAAACATGTTTTCTAAAATTTAAAATTCTAAAAATAAAAATCACTTTTAGGAAATGAAAATAAGAAATAAAAATAGGAAACATTTCCTGAAATCAAACGCCCCCTAGGTTTCTCATCTTTTTCGAATTGACGGATTGAGATCCAATCCGCTAATTAAAAAAATTATTTATCAAATATTTAAATTAGTGAGTTGATTTAATCAATTTACTAAAATCAATTAAAAGTTCATCAAAAAGTTGTTTTCCAAATAAATGCATCTCAATTCAATTGGAATAAGTGAATAAAATACTTAATTTTTTAAGTTAACTTACACCAAACCCCCTTATAGAGTTTATAGAGTTTGACATAAGGAAAAGATTGTGTTAAGCCAAGAAGAAGGATACACTGGAGAGACAAAGAAAGTTAATTAGTTGCATTAATTATGAAAGAAAAAGATTGGAATGTCCATAACTATTTATTGTTTTGAAGAAAGAGAAATATGTGTATTTTTGTCTTCTTAAAAATGGAGGACATCCCCACCTTAAAACACGACATGCTGTAAGTGCATCAAGCCACTGATATGATGGGATCATCTTCAAAAACTTCCACCAAATAAGACACAAAATTAGAGATCCTTGGAATCTTGATTTAATTGCTTTGGTTGAAAAACATGGAAATTGATATTGGGAAAGGTTTGAGCAATCGCATCAGCCAAGAACTCTATTTATACATAGAATAAAATCAATTAAAGTAATTTAGTCTTGATTCTAGCCTAACTATAAAAAGAAGAAAATTATAAGAGATCTCTAACAATTAACCTATAATCAATCTAAGATAACTTCCTAATATATACATAATTCTAACACTTTCCCCTCAAGTTGGAGCATATATGTCATATGTACTAAACATGTCACGTATGTAACTTATTCTTGGACTTTGGAAGGATTTAGTGAGTATGTCATCTAATTTATCATTGGAGTTTACAAATATGGTGTTGATTTCTTTTGCGATGACTTTCTCCCTGATAAAGTGACAATCAATTTCAATATATTTGGTCCTTCCATGAAAGACAGGATTAGATGCATTGTGCAATGCTTCCTGATTGACATACTTAAGCTCCATAAGCCCAGGTTTATAGAGTTTCAGCTTCTAAATCAATTGTTTTAGCAATATGAGTTCACATATGGCTAATTCCATGGCTTAATACTTAGCCTGTGCATTTGATCTTGCCACCACATTTTACTTCTTATTTTTCTAAGAAATAAGATTACCTCCAATAAAGACACAATAACCTAAAGAGTGACGATCGCTCAGAGAACCAGCCCCATTAGCATTAGAGTAGCCAACAATTTGAGTATTTCCTTTATTTTCATATAGTATACTTTTACCTAGATTTCCTCTGCATCGTATGAACATCACATGCTGAGTTAAGGAACTGACTCACCATACTCATAGTAAAGGAAATGTTAGGTCGAATGATTGTGAGCTAATTTAATTATTCAATAAGCCTATGATATTTTCCTAAATTTGAAAAAGATTCTCCTCGATTTGGTAGAAGTTTAACCTTAGGATCCATAGAAGTATCCATAGGTTTAGAGTTTGTCATCCTGTCTACTTAAAACGTTGAAAGCATATTTCCATTAGGAGATAAAAATATCAGAACAAGATTGAACCACTTCAATGCCAAGAAAATATCAAAGTTTTCCCAAGTCCTTTGTTTGGAATGATGAAATAGATGTTGCTTGATACTGGGTTTCGTAGGAGGATGCACAATGAAAAATTAAAACAAATCCTCCAAAAGCTACCAAGGATCCATGCAAAGAAATCTATAAATTAGTAGTAAGTGTCATACCTTTGTATCATGACAAAAGATCTTGCTGCAGAAACATCGAAATCACAGTTGCTTTCGTCACCATGTGAACAAAATCGATCATACTTCTGCAATTCTAAATCACGAATGCAACCACTATCTGAATTACAAACTCAATCATAATCTAAATCATGAATACAATTCAACAGAGTTTTGTATCTATAGTATCTACATGAGCTAACCTAAAAACTCTAATCTATGAATGAATCAGATGGAGCAATTCAAAGTGTTAGCAACTAGATCTATTTTGATTTTACATTTCTTATATTCCTCTTATCTATATAGTAGATTCTCTAGCTAGGATTTCATAAAATTATATTTATAGGCAGTCTCTAATCAAAATTTTTGAAGAGAGTTGAATACATTGGACTTAGATTATTGGTTGGGACCATTGAATGGTTTTAGTTAATAATCAGTCCATATATAGTATGATAGTTAAACATATTGGTCTTGGATAATTGGCTAGGTCAAATGAATGATTCTAGTCAATAATTAGTCTAATGTATCATAATAATTGAATATATTGGCCTTGAATTATTAGCTAGGTCTAATGAATGGTTCTAGTCAATAATTAGTCTAATGTATTGTAACTTTAGTAAAAGTAAAATTGTATTGGCCTTATCTCAATTAGGAGCTTTACTTAAACTAAGATTCCCAGTAATACTATAATAACTCCAATTTTTAACTTGCTCTTGGTGCGCGACCCTATAGGTTCCCATTACGTTGGCAATGATCCTAAAATCATATTTTAGGATCACAAACAGTGAGTGGTATTTAGCAATACATCACTACTATCCAAATAATGAGGATGTCAATGATTTGACATAAGCTTTCCTTGACCAATTTTTGCATATAGTATAGTCCTTTTGTCCTTGATATCTAAATTGAACTTGAGGCATGAAATGTGTCACCTTCTTTATAGTTCAATCTATATGTTTCTTAATCCTTAAGTTGACTAACCTAAAACAAATAAGATCAATATCACATATTGATCAATATGTGATATTGATCTCATTTGAGCGTGATCATGCATTTTATAAACATACTTAATTAAGGGGCCTATTGTTAGTCTGGATGGGTGCCCTAGGCCAATTTGATTGGACCCTATCGCATGCATGACTATACATTCTATGGATTTGGATATAAAGGTTGTATATTCATCTTATGTTGCATTCATTATGCATTACATACTTAAGATGAAGTCTATGGTGAGAAGTTAATTCATTCAATCAATCCTATAAGGGGTTATGGGATTGTGAAGGTGATTGTTA
>JANHAO010023493.1:0-11881 GCA_026873985.1 Saraca asoca
AAATAAAATCCTAAATCTAATGTAGATCTTTTGTAGAATCTTGATGAACTTTGAACCTGCACATACTCAACAAATAATTAAAGCTGATAAACATAATATGATATGATTAAAATTGTTTTCATCATCAAAACAAAAGATAGTCTAGCTAGTTAGGCTAACAATTACAAATATCAAAAATCCATTTTCCCAGAAGTGCCTTAGTAAATAAATTGATTATCATAACATAACTACATAGTTCTAGAGGATTTAATCCCAAGCTGACAAAGAAGGTAAGAAATTCACACAAGCTCGAATATAACATGAGCCATGACCCAATATTCAAATTATGCACTTGACTAAGATACAACAGCTTGTTTCTTGCTTTTCCAGGACACAAGATTTCCATTAACAAACACATAATACCCTAAAATAGATCTTCAAGCCATATGACATCTCATCCAGTTTGCATCAGAAAAGCCTTCTACTCTATAGTGGCCATAATTTTTGAATAAAATCCAGGCCCAGGTGCTTTTTTAAGATATTTTAGGATATGTATAATTACATCCCAATGAAAGGTTCTTGGGGAATTTATGAATTGACTTACTACACTTACTGGGAAAACAATGTCAGGTTTAGTGTCAATAAGATAGTTTAGTTTCCTTACTAATCATCTGTATCATTCTAAGTCTTCTAATAATTCTCCATCTTCCAATCCAAACTTAACATTTGAAATCATAGGTGTATCACATAGTTTGGTTCCAAGTAAACATGTTTCATTCAAAAAATCAAGTACATATTTTCTCTATGACAAGAAAATTTCTTGCTTATTTCAACCAATCTCGATGTTTAAGAAGTACTGAAGTGCTCCTAAGTCCTTAGTCTGAAATTTGGTTTGAAGAAAACTTTTCAAGTTTGAAATTCCCAAGCTATCACTGTCAGTAATCACATTATCATCCATATACATAGCCAAAAGAATACAACCTAAATCTGATTTTCCATTAAAGATAGAAAAATCATGATTACTTTTCTACATCCCAAATTCCATTACCACATCATTAAATTTTTTGAACTAGACCTAAGAAGACTATTTTAATTTGTAGACTTTTTTAACTGGCACACTTTTCCTTTTTCATACTCCCAATAAGCAACAAAATCAAGTGGTTACTCTAATTACACCTCCTCAAGTAAATCATCATGTAGAAAAGCATTTTTAACATCAAGTTGATGAAGAACCTAATTTCAAGAGGTAGCAAGAAAGATAAATAAATGAACAAAAGTAATCTTAGCCATAGGAGAAAAACTTTCAGAATAATCTATGCCAAGTCTAAGCACACATCTTTGCCACTAAGCAAGCTTTCAACTAAGCAATAAAACCATCCGGATTAACTTTCATAGTAAACATCCATTTGCACTTAAAAGGTTGCTTAATATATGGTAAAGGCACAACATCTCATGTCTAATTGGCCTCAAGAGCCATCATTTCTTCCCCTATAGTAGCACGCTAGCCATCATGAGAAAATGTCTCTAAAATTGACTTAAGAACATTAATAGAATCCAATGAGGCAATAAAGGATTATGAAGAAATGGGTAAAGATGAATAAAACACAAAAGTAGAAATTGGATAGGGGTGATTATGAGTACCTTTCTCAGTGTAAGTATGAATGCCTTTTCATTAAGCAATAGGTAAATCAAGATCAAATGGTAAAAGAAGCAAATCTTATGAGGAAGAAGCTAGCAAGGAGATAAAGATGACGAAATGTCTATAATGGGTGCTGCACCTAATGTCTTAGAAATGTCAAAAAGATGAACATCTAGTACCTGCACTCTACAAGAATTGAAGATTGCATGTGATTGATCAAGAAACGGGCTGTAGAAACTACATCTATCCAAAACACCTTAGCCATTTTCATTTGAAACAAGAGAGTACAAACAACCTCCATTAAGTTATAATTTTTTCTTTCAGCTACTCCATTTTGTCATGGAGTAACTGCATAGGATAACTAATGAACTATGTTATGTTGTGATAAACAAGAGGAAAATTGTGCTAAAAAGTATTCTTTAGTATTATCACTTCACAAGCTGTGTATAGGTGTTTAAAATTGATTCTTAATTTCAACATGAAAGGTTCAAAAAAATATTAAATAATTCTAATCAACTTTTCATCAAATAAAGTTAAGTAACTCTTGAATAATTATCAACAAAAGTAACAAAGTAATGATAACTAAATTTTGAAACAACTATATAAGGACCCTAAACATTTGAATGTACTAACTCAAAAAGGGATGCAACCTATTTATTGACTTAAGGAATATAAGATTGATGATATTGTTTAGCAAACTGACATGACTCACAATCTAAATTAGAAATAGAACTTAAACTAGGACATAATTTTTTTTAGAGACACTAAGCAAGGATGACCCAAGTGATGATGTAACTAATGTGGAGTAATGGTAGCATAGCAGTAATTGCTTGAGCAACTTTTTCATTAAGCACATACAACCTATCATATTCGTATCCTTTACCAAAAATCTTCATTGTCAAAAGATCCTAAAAAACACAATAATTAAGAAAACAGAAAACATCACAACTATAAATACATATTAATTGACTAATAGAAAGTAAGTTGAATGGAAACTTAGGAAGACATAAGCATTGGATAAAGAAATATTAGGTGTAACATTAACTATATCACTTCCAAAACATAAACAGTAGACCCATTAGCTAAAGTAACGTGAGAGGTAGAAGAGGTATGAAAAGAAGACAAAATAATAATATTGTCTGTCATATGATTAGCAGCACTTGAATCAATGACCCATCTAGTATTAGAATTGGAAAGACACATAATACAATTTCCTATCTAAACCATAATGGTAGTGGATTGGATGAGTGAAGATTACTAAGAGGCCTGCAATTGAAGGTATTAAGCATACTCATCTTTAAATATGGTTATGCCCTGAGGAGGATCACCGTCTTTCGATCTACTACTTGGTTGATCCATTTTTTTTATTTTCTACCTCACACACTCTGAATCTTCCTAGATAGATTTGATTTTCTTTGCACCTACTTCTAGATGGATCTAATTTTTACTAAAATTGATGACTAACAGCCGCCATAAATAATGTATCTAGATGTTGGATACTTGCTACTAAATATGTAATTCAAAAATTGTCACTAAATAGAAAAGTGTCATGACTCATGACATTAAAAGGAGGAAGAATAAGAAGAATGGAGAAAAAGAATAGATTTTGTTTGATTAGGCTAGGGAGATAGAAGATATCTAGGGTTTAGAAGGCTCTAGATACCATGTTAAGAGAGAAGAAATTGTGAAGACATGTTTAACAATGAGATAAACATACCTATTTATATTGAAAAATATACTCATAAAGGATGAATACAATATGTCCAAGACTCATTGATCTATCTAGGCCCATAACTTAACTAACCTATTTCGTAACAGGGACCATTGATCAGCAAGTGGTAGAAGCTTACAAGTTGCTCCAAAGCCAATAGCAAGCTCAAGAAGTTATGATGATGAAGGTACTTAACCAGATGAGCAGAATGCAATAGGCAATTCAATAAATCTCAACTTAGATGCTTTTAAACAATAAAGGAGGTGAATCAAGTAGTCTTCATTTAAATAGGAGTCAGAATAATGTTAATAGAGGAGGGAAGGAGAAAGAGAACACCCCTCCCTTGAGCCTCACTCTAAGACCATTGATCCTAAGGTTTTGGAAGGTTCCACCTTAGCCTTATCCAAGTTTGATGGAAATAACTTTTGAACTTGACATAGCAGATATGAGCGAATCTTCAATCTGGCAAAAGTTCCAAAGCAAAATTGGCTAAAAATGTTATTGAGAAGTTTGGAAGGGAAGGCATATCTTTGGCAATAGCATTACATGTAGGATGAAGGTACTAAATTTTTAACTTGGAAATAATTTTTGCATGACATGAGCTTAAGGTATGATGCTGGATGTTATGATGATCCCTTGGCTAAGTTAACTAGAAGCAAATTGGAATGCTAGCTAAATATGTAAAGAAATTTGATGAATTAGCTACTAGGGCCCATTTGTCTGAATCTCAGACCTTGATTGGGATCTATGAATAAAGCCATGTATATGGCCAAATTACAAGAAGATTTTTTGTTAAAAGTGAGCAAAAATCCCACAATGGCTTTTACGCCTAAGATCCAAGTGCATTCTAAAACCTACCACAATCCTTGCCCCACCAACAATTCTACCTATTCTTCCCTAGCTTATAATTACTCACCTTAGTCTTTCTACAAACCCAAAAACAACCCTAATTCACAACCTCCCAACTCATATAGACAGAGCCAAAACCAGGCCTATTCAACCAAACCTTAACCCTATTACCCAATCAACGAACTAAACTACTCCCACTAAAAAACATGACCACAAGATTCCCTTCAAGGAAGGTAGTTCCCCTCTGAGCGTGAGGCCTTACAAGTATGCACATATCCAAAAGGATATAATAGAGAAGTTAATTAAGGAAATGCTGACCTTTGGTGTCATTAAGGACAACAACAACCCATTTACTTCTCTATTGATGTTGGTCAAGATGAATGATGGAAGCTGGAGATTTTGTGTGGATTATAAAAGACTAAATGCTCGTACCATTAAAGATAAGTTTATCATACCCTCGATAGAGGAACTCATTTATGAGCTCCATAGAGCAAGGTACTAAAATAAACTAGATTTGAAAAATGGGTATCACCAAGTCAAAATGCACCCTCAGGATGTGCATAATATAGCCTTCAAGACCCACTCAGATCACTTTAAGTGGTTGGCCATGCTTTTTGGGCTCACCAATGCCCCAACTACTTTTCAAGCATTGATGAATGAGGTATCTAGACATTTTTTAAGAAAAATTATATTGGTTTTCTTTATGATATTATAGTATACAGGAAGAACTAGAAGGATCATCTTGAGCATCTTGAGACCGCTGATCACGTGTGTCGAGGCGAATCGAATTAGAAATTTATAAACTGAAGCTACCTAAACTAACTTATAGTATAGGCAACCCAGGTCGAACCCAAGGACTATTTTAGAATGATGTTATCAATGATATTAGGAGCTAATTTTGGGGGGGTTGGTAGAAATGAAAACTAAACTAACTACACTAAAACAGAAACAAAAAAATAAGAAACAACATGCAACCAGCCAAGGGAAATCAACTTATGATTAATGCATCCTTGGTTGCTAAATATTCATTCAAATTACTAATCATATTCTCGGGCTTAAAATCAAAAACAAGGATCCTTAAAGTTGATTAATGAATCTAATTAGAATTCAGCCCTCAAACAACCCATGAAATCTCAATGCATTGCTTAGATTTTTCTATCCTCTTCTAATGTGATTATCAAGATCTCAATAACCATTTTAACATCTAGATTAAATGGATCCATTCAACTTAGATATCACAATAAAAATTAAGAGGAAAGGAAGAGAAATAACTCACAAATTGAATTACATGACAAACCAGAATCCCAGCATTAACTTCAAGTAGCATCCCTTGGTTTGGTTACAAGTTTAGCCCTCCATGGGGGCTAGAAAACACAGAAAAGAAGAGAGTAAAATCTTGCCCTCTACCCCTTACGAAAACACAGTAAAAACAAAGAAAAACTAACACCAAAAACTGAAGGAAAAAAATGCAGCAAAAAGTCTCCCTCCAAAAGCTTCTACCTGGGTAAAGAAAGGAAGCTAGTTGCATAGGTTTTGTAGGTATAATGGCTATTCTGATTTTGCAACCTCTGCCACTGCATGTTGGGGACCATTTGCAGACTGTTTTCCCTCCTTTTTCTTCACTCTTTTGTGTCTTCAGCTGGCTAATTATAGTTTAGAGCAAAGGGTGGTGCAATGGGCTTTGGATCCATGTAAATTTTAGGCTTTAAAAACCATTCTGCATCAGCCCAATTTCAGCAGATCTACCTCCAGGTTGTAGTCAATATTTGACACCCATATTGACATTTTCAGCTCAGGAAGTCTTCATGAAAGTTATGGCATTATGTCTTAGCTTCCATTTGGGCTTAATTTCACCTTAGCTCAAGATATTGTCTTCTGAATGCATGAAGGTCGGCTGCCCGAGAGATAGTATTCTAGCAGTAACTTCATCTCCAAATTCAGGTAACGAAATGATGGATTCAGCTATTGTAGTCTTCATGAAAGTTGTAGAGCTATCTCTTAGCTTTCCCACAAGATAATAATCACATCAATTGGATAAGTATAGCTCAAGTTATGCAAGAATTATAGAAACTGCTCCAAAATGGCCGAAAATATAGAAATTTGTTTTAATGAACCAATTGACACCAAATCACAAATACACATTAACACAGTTGGAAACATATCATTTTGGCACCTAAAATGCTAAGTATGAGGGCAAATAATTGTGTCAAATTTTGTGTTATCAACCACCTAACAACTTCTTCAAGCCCATCACTTGTTTGTTAAGTAATCTAAATGTGCTTTTGGCTATACTAGAGTGGAGTATTTAGGTCACGTTATATCTGTAGCAGGGGTTACTGTGGACCCTTAAAAGGTAATAGGCCAGGAAACAATGGGCAGCTAACATATGGTTAGGGGAACTCAGAGGTTTCTTTGGTCTCATAGGGTATTATCTTAAAGGGTTTTATCAGAGATTTGTCAAGAACTATAGGAAGATTGCTAAGCCTCTTGCTGATGTAGTTAGGAAGGATGCCTTTCAATTGACTGAAGCAGCTCAAGCTACCTTTTGGCAGCTTAAACAAGCTATTAGCATTGCCCTTGTTCTAGTTATGTCTGATTTCTCAAAACCATTAATTGTGGAAACAAATGCTTCAAGGGTGGGAATAGGAGCAGTCCTATGCAATCTAGGTAGCCTACTACCTAGCAAGGCCATGGGTATCGATTTTCAAAGCATGTCCATGTATGAGAAAGAACTTTTTGCTCTTGTTTTTGCAGCTAAGAAATGGAGCACTCACTTGATTGGCTATTAATTCATCACCAAAATATATCAATATGCCCTTAAACATCTACCAGAGCAGTAGGTCAACACCCCTATGCAGCAACAATGGTTGGAGAAAATGATGGGGTTTGATTATGAAATACAAGTTAGGAAAAGAAAATGCGGTGGCTGATGCCTTATCTAGTAAGGTGGAAAATATGAACTTATGGCCATTTTTGTGGTTAGTTCTAAGTTTCTATAACTAGCTAGTGCAGGCTAATATAGAAAAAGGTAATCTACTTCAGAAGAGAATTCAACTATTGTAACAACAACCACTGGCTACCACTAGTACTCACAGTAATGGGAATCCTTAAAAGAAAGCGCAAAGTAGTGGTGGGAAATGACAATTAATTAAAGGATCAACTTTTGGGATTCTATCATAAGTCCCCCTGGGAAGGGCATTCTGGAACCCCAGTCACATGCAAAAGGATGTCCTCAATATTGTACTGGAAGAAAATGCAAAAAGAAGTTCAAGAGTATGTGAGGCAGTGTGATGTTTGCCACAAGTGCAAACTAGATTTGTTAGCTTTTGCAGGTCTATTTCAAACCATTCCCATTCCTAGGCTGCTTGGCATTCCATCACTCTAGATTTCATCATTGGTTTACCCCATTTACATGGCAAGACAATGATCATGGTGGTAGTAGATAGACCTACCAAGTATGGACATTTAATAGGCCTCTCACCCATTTAATGTTGTATAATTGACTAATCTCTTCTTGGATAACATATGTAAGTCGCATAGCCAGCCAATTGAAATCATTAGTGATAGGGACCCCAATTTCATCAGTACTTTTTGAAGTAAGCTTCTAAAGGTTATGGAGGTGCAATTACTAAAGCCCACAACTTACCACCCCCAAATAGATGGCTAATCTAAGGTGCTCAATTGCACTTTAGGGTGTTACTTGGGGTGTATGATAGGTGAGGTTCCAAAATGATGGAATGAGTGCCTTTAGCTGAATACTGGCATAACATTAGTCACCACTCTGCCATTAACCTTACACCTTTTGAAACATTATATGGCTACCCTTCCACCTTACAGACCTTTTACATTGCTAAAGACTCTTTAGTGGATATTGTAGGCAACTTCATTTGTTCAAGGGAACAAATTTTAACCTTGCTTAAACAAAATTTGGGTAAAGCCCAACAAAGAAAGAAAATACAGGTAGATTAAAGGAGATTTGAACAATCTTATGCTATAAGCTATGGAGCACCAATACGTCCATTTTCATCGCATACTCTGATATGAACACATATATGATACTTGACAATACGTATATTTTATTATTAACTTATAAATCTATTTTTTATGTTTGAAATTAAATGGAGATCTTTATTATTTTTAATATATATATAATATTTTATTTATAACAATTCTACTATATTCATATCCTTAATTTTTTAAAATTTGAAGTATCCTCATATCCAATTCAATATATGTATCAGTATCGATGCTGTATAGGGTGAAAGAAATTATGTTTGCTTGAAGTTACGAACTTACAAAAGGTCCATTGCCCCAAAGCTTTTCATAAACTAACTGCACTATGTTATGGTCCTTTTAAATTATAGGAAAGGGTGGGTTCAGTAGCTTACAAGCTAGAACTTCCCCTCAAACTAAGCCACACCTTCCATGTCTCATCACTTAGAAGGCATCAAAGGAATAGGGAGGGAAGTATGCACCAACCTTCCACCTCTGACTATGGATGACATTGTCCTCTTGATTTTAGTTTCCATATTCAATCAAAGAATGAGGAAAAAGAACAATTAGGCTGTGTCAGAAGTTCTGATGCAGTGGTCCAATGTTCCACTTGAAGATGCAACGTGGTTGGAGTACAAGTTTAAGCAGTAACTCCCTCCTTTGTCTCAGCTTCCACCACCAAACAGACTTGGTGACAAGTTTGCTCTTAGGAAACCGTATCGGTAACAGTATTTTGTAATAAAAACAATTTCCTTTATTTAATAATAAGTAACTTAAATTGGTATTAGTCCACTAAAGATTTCAAGTTCGAAATATCCTCAATATTAATATACTTCAAAAAACATAATTTCATTTAAAATTATAAATGCTCAATAAATACAATTTTTTCTATCTTCATTTACTCCTTGGTGAAACTAAAATCTAATTATGAAAAGAAGGTAAAAGTCATAACAAAAACCAAAATTCAAAAATTCAGTTTACCGTATTTTTAACTTTTTTTTTTCAATTCTTTGCCCTTTTTTCATACTTCTTTTTATTATATTAATCTTATTATTTAAGAAAGAAATTCTCTAAGAACTTCAAAGAGCTTTTCACAAACATCTCCATAAGTAAATAAACCCACGTAAATTGATTAATACCACAAATCCAAAGAAATAACATATTAGATCGAGTAATTGACTTCGAATTCCTTAAACTTATTAAGTATTCATCTTTTATGACAATGGAGACATCCAAACTTACAAATTTGGTCTAATTTTATTTAAAAAATGATCTAAATGGGTGTTATGAGTAAAAATATATTTCACATTAAATACATCAAAAGAGTAATCCTGATATATAACTTCATAGTAGGCTATTTCCTTAATAATTATCTTTGAGAGATAAATTATCCTAGAAATTTTTAATATTTTTATAAAAGCTTAACCCATTCTCCTACATCATTGAAACATAATGCTAATTGGAAGCCAACAAATAAGATTTAGCATTTGTGTTATTTTTTATTTTTTTTAATATAAAGAGGCCAAAATTATTAAAGAAAGTAGAAAACTAGATGTACTAAAAATAAGCTAACAGGAATTATTAGGGATCAAATAAACTAAGTTTTCATTTTATATAAAAAAATATCATTTTATAATTTTAACATGATTTTAAATATTTCTGAAATAATTTAAGCTGAATAAACTATCATAATATCCTTATATAAGTGATGCTACTAATTCTTCTTATAAAAAAAGTAAAACAAGATCTAGCCACTTGTATTAATCTTATTTTAGTATTATATAAAATTTAAACTTAAAGATAAATTTTATTTAACTACTTGTAAAAATATTACCAATTGAAATAAGCATATATAATTTATTTTCTATTCATCTTTTAGCAAAATTGGAAATAATAATATACATATTTTCATACAAAAAAAAATTTTAAAAATTCAGTACTGTATAATTATATAACTTATAAATTTATATATTTTATATTAATTTAATAATGATTTTAATAAATGATTACTTAATATATTGAAATAATTTAACCTATGATTCAATTTTGTTGTTTTATACTTTTAAATAAAAATGAACACATCTTCATGACATTTTTGATAATGTATATACTTTAATAATTTTAAATATTGTTTTACAATATTTAGTAATTTAATAAAAAAATATATTTTACAACATCTTAAGAAATTGAATGATAATATAAATATATGATCCCACATAAAAAAATAACAAATTAATGGATGATTATGGTGATAAGGAAATATCAAAATAAAACCAAAAATTAGATCTACATAGCTATTTGTTATATACACATGCAAATAGAATAAATAATTATTATTGTAAAACAAAATCAAAATAAGAATGTGTGCATTCAACTTTATTAATTAAAATAAGTTTATTTATTAGTTAAAATATTTTTACAACATTATTAATTGGTGTATTTAATTTATATTCTATCAACTACACTTCTATATAAAACAACGTGCATCTCCCCCCTATATAAGAAGGATAAATTACACTTATTTTTTCTAAGATTTAGTATAATTATATTTATAATTTTTTATTTTTAAAATATACAATTATCTTCTTTTAAAATAAAGAAAAGAATGTAAGTATATATATATATAAAGATATCAATATATGTTTTTAAAAATAAAAGAAATAAAATATTATTACATTAAATTTTAAAGAAGGTTTCGAAATACATAGATGAAATTCAAACTTCTACAATATTAATAAAGATTTGATATTTGAAACCAATCGCTATGTTAAGTGTGTGGTTGAAAAATATCCATTAAGCAATTGAACTCTCTCAACATATTAATTAAAGTCACGTGTTAATTCTCTAATTACATAATGCACCTTTCGGCAGTTCTTTTGCGTAAAAGTTAAAATTGGATAAAACAATTGCTCAAAGGTCCTCACATTTGGCATATTCTATCTTCCGAATGATCCAAAATCTAAATTCTAACCCCTTTATTTCAACTAAATTATATTAGCTCCACTGAATAGTCATAGTCTTCTCTGCAGAGGTTTCTCCACCTTTTACTTCACATTCACGCATCTACAAATTAAATATGGCCTTTGGATCGACACTGTTCATAGCATTTCCTCTGATCCTTCTTCCCCTTCGACTCCAACGTTCTTCTTCATTCCAAAAGCTCTTACGTTTCTCCGAAAAGGGCCCAATTTTCAAGCGCAGTCTTCACTGTAAGCCTCGCAGATTCTCGGAAATGGCTTACCAGGCAAGCAGTGTTCAAGATGCTGTTGGAGGAGCAATGGGTCTGATCCAATCGTCCCCACCCAATTGGCAATCTGCTATTCTCAGCAACGTTATTATTTTCATTTTGGGTTCTCCAATTTTGGTAACTGGGTTGTCTTTCTGTGGTATTTGTGCCGCTTTTCTGCTTGGCACACTCACTTGGCGCGCATTTGGCTCTTCTGGATTCCTTCTTGTTGCTACCTATTTTATCATTGTAAGCTGAAATCTTCAAATTTTGTTTATGTCTTTGTTAAATTTCTCGAAACACTATTCTTATTATTACTGTATGGGATCCAATTGGTTATTCATCGAATTCTATACAATTTTAGTTGTGGGTGTTGAATTTTATCTGTTTTATGGGGTTTGGGATTTTGTTAATTCGAGTTAATTGTTGAGGCTTTGTTAGGGAACAGCTGCAACAAAAGCCAAAATGGCACAGAAGGAAGCTC
>JANHAO010023494.1:0-11882 GCA_026873985.1 Saraca asoca
ATTTATTCTCATACTAAACAGTGCACATTACCTCAATCATTCCCATGACATACCAAACAAAGTAATGGACTTCCATTCTCCTTTCTATTCCCACTTCCTTTCCTTTTTCCATTTCCACTACTATTCATTTCACTCAACCAAACGCCACCTAAAGTCATCGTAACAGCCCTAGCTCATGCATCACTTCTTGAAATCATTTCACCCTACATTGGCATTGATCTACATCTGTTCATAAATCTATTACATTTTTTTTTGTGATATTTTGATAGTAATTTTTTTTTTCACACTTACATATCTTATTTTAAAATATTAAAGAAAAATTACTTCATCCACACTTGAATATGTCATCTTATATCTTTGTCATCAGAATTTCTCAAAAGAATTGATTTCTTGCTTTCAAACTAGAAAAAGAAAGAAAAAAAAAAAGAGAAATTAAAAGAATGGAGAAGTAAGATGGAGTAGGACATTGAGAGTTTATCTCTATTCTTCTTATTTATTATGATAGGTGTCATAAGTTGGCAGTTGTGATCAAGATTCGATAGATTAATGTACTCGGATTTGGGTGAAACTTTGCACAAAAATCAAGCATGAAGAGGAGATCATGTGGAACGAATTTGGGAGCAAATGCACTTGTAAATTATTTTTCTGAATTTTTTTCATTTTGGGGGTATTTGTGTCTTTTTGGCACGAATCGTTTATCCAGTACGAGTAGGAAAGTATTTGGTTACGATCCTTGCATTTTTAACTTCGTGTCCATCTAAGATGGTGCGTTAGAACCCTTAAGAGCTAGGCAAAAAGTCCTTATGTCAACTCAGGAAAAGTATATCTATTTCTGTCGGTATGGATTTTGCTTAGCATGCTCTTTAGGGGGGCGAGACAGTGACCAGTGGGGCATCAAGGCTCGGATTAGGGATCGAGTATGGAGTTTAGAGAACTCCTCCTACACACTTAAAACTATGTAATAAGGCATAATTAATAAAATGGAGTTGTCCCACTCTTCATTTTTTTTATCTCAATATGCACGGAGACTTCTTGTGTGATATGTTCTTTAAGGCTCAGTATGCGCTAATGCTTTGACTAAGTATTCATATTGGCTTGCGGACTTGTTGTGCATTGGATTTTGGTTGTATGGACGATAAAATCCTCAATGCCTCGAATGTCTATTCAAGTGTGGCTCATGTTTTGAGAGAAAGGCAAGCATGTTGGCAAAGATTTGCAATATGTGCCACACAATTTTAACTAGAGAGTTGCCAGACCTTGACAACAGGCAAGGCTGCGAATGCTTCTGCCTTTTTATCATCAAGTTGTTGTTTCTTATGATGAGTGAAATAAAATCTTAAAATTCTAAAAAGTTAAAGACAAATTTATTAATTTATTATACATAAATCATAAGAGTAAATATATCTTCAAAAATTTTAAAAAAAGTAATGAAAAAATTTAAGTCTCACTTATGTTATGTTAAATAACAGATAAAGAAGGGAAACGCAATAAAATTATATAAATAAAAAGATATTTATGATATTTCTTGAAAATAGAGGAAGAGAATGTAATTAGCTTAAATTTTGAAAAATGAGAGTAATTTATTCTTTAAAAAACAAAGATATAAGTAGATTGAATGTAAGGAAAGATCAACGTAATTTGATGAAATAATTGCGTGGAAAGCCAACAGAGTACAGTACTAGGGTGTCGCTTCCATGTTAAAAAAAAATAGTTTCACTGACATGTACACCCAGTCACCCACACTTAGTAAAGGGTGACAATTGGCCACAACTTGCACCAAGAATTAAAAAAAAAAAAAATGTTACAATGGAAAAAAAGGAAAGTAAAAAAAAAAAGGGAAAGCAAACAAAGGAAATGTAAAACCCTAAGCCAGTGTTTGTGGTGAAAATCCTATATAAGCGAATGCTGCCCATTTGGCTGTAACCCTAGTCGTAGTGAGCCACCTCTCCACTCCCTTGTTGCGCTCTGCTTCTAAACCCTTCGTCTCATTGATTATCTCCACCAACATCGCCGTCAATCAAACTCCGTAGGGTGAGTTTCTCCGAGAAAATGAATTTCTCAGAAATTCCATTTGTTGTTCTATTGTAATCCTTGCCAGAACGAAATAAAACTTTTCGTTTTTCCTTCTAATTTTTAATTGGAATTTTTGTAGTCGCAGTAAGTTTAAGCCATCATGTCGGACGATGAGAGGGAGGAGAAGGAGTTGGATCTCACTTCTCCCGAAGTTGTCACCAAATACAAGAGTGCAGCTGAGATCGTTAACAGTATGTTCTTCTGTCTGTTATTAATCTATACTCGCCAATTTGTTTTTGGAAGGTGCTGTTGTTGATATATTGGATACACAGTTTTCTTAGTTTTAGGTGAAGTTCATATTTTTCCAATTGATTTATCTGCTTTATTGGCTTGATTTTGTCTTCTTGTTCAGGTTATTCTGTTATTGATAAAAAATGCAATGTTTTGCAGAGGCGTTGCAGTTAGTTGTTTCAGAATGTAAACCAAAGGTGAAGATTGTTGACCTTTGCGAGAAGGGGGATGCATATATCAGAGAGTAAGTTTTTATATATATTTTTTATTGGCTTTGTCATATAATTTCAAATTAACTTTTATAAATTTTTAGCTTATGGTGGATTTTTCCCCTTTGCAATGAAGGCAAACTGGTAACATGTACAAGAATGTTAAGAGGAAGATTGAGAGAGGCGTTGCCTTCCCAACATGCATATCTGTAAACAACACAGTCTGTCATTTATCTCCCCTCGCCAGTGACGAGACAGTGTTGGAAGAAGGTGATATGTTGAAAATGTAAGATTTTTTAAAGCATTCTTATGCGAACAACTTTGAAACAACAGATGCTGCATTTTGCTATACTGAAGCTGGATGGTAATGTGATATCGTTGGTTGGACGCAGTGATATGGGTTGTCACATAGATGGGTTTATCGCTGTCGTGGCACATACCCAAGTTGTTCAGGAAGGACCCATTACAGGAAGGGCGGCTGATGTCATTGCTGCAGCTAACACTGCGGCTGAAGTGGCCTTGAGGCTTGTTAGGCCAGGAAAGAATGTACGAATCTTATCCTGTATTTGCTTTTTCTCACATTAATTAAACTATTATAGTCCAATTAACCTATTAAAACTGAAGAGAAATCTCAGTTGGGGTATTTACTGTTTGAACATTATATTCTATGTTACATGAATTACAATAGTTTTTTCTTGTGGTGTGGTTTCGCTGTTGAATTTTTTGTGAGGCATGAACTCAAACTAAGTGAATGTATTTTTGGAGTTGCTTTTCATTGTGCTTTGTGGTACATTTGAGTTCCAACTGAGTGACTTCTCTGACTTAATTTTATGATATGCTTTCTTTCTGGTCTCTATACTACATTCCTGAAACTAACTTATTTTTATTTATAGTTGGATTGGAGGCTTTTATCATTGTGGATTCATCTTTTCCTTTTCCTTCTGTAAAATTGCATCTGATCACTCATGTGTACACTACTGTCCAAAGTGAACAGTCCTCCTTTTTCCTCCCTTCTTTCTTATTCGTTGTGATTTCTAAATGATGAAAACTGTAATGAGCTATGGATACATTCCAATGAAGCTTCATTGTCATAGTTACACTGATAGAGATCATATTTGTTTCCATCTGTTCTTTCCTTGCTATTTGTTCCAGCTGATTCAATAAAAGAGCTGATGTTTTGCTTATTCATTTTTCTCTTTGTATTGTAAAGCTTGGTTGCCGTTCAGTTCAAGATGTTTATTATAACATTTACTGCTTGCTATTGATAAATACTATCAAGCAATGTTGCTAAACTCCTGGTAGTACCTTTTTTTCTTTTTTAATATTCCTCTCACTATTTCCTCTTACTGTTCTCCATATGATGAAGACATCTTAGGCTATGGATAAACTCCAATGAAGCCTCTTTCTGTCATAGTTACACTGATGGAGACTCATTTATTTGTGTTCCTCATATCTGATAGTGTACTCACACTTTATTTGTGATAGCATTAGTGTATTAGGGATTGTACCTATTTTGTTGTACAAAGTGCAGTAACATTATCTCGTTCTTTCAATAGGTGTTCTAGAATTGTTTCTATTTGCTCATTCACAGGAACTCAAAAGTTGCTGTTTTCATCTCCCTTTGCATCTCTTGCTATCTGGTAAATGGTCTGTGCTTCACACTCCGGCTTGTCCAAGCTGTGTGTCTATAGGCATATAGACCATACTTGTGAATGCGTTCAAGCCGAAATAGAGGTTCCATGTCATTATTCTGATCCTATACGATGAGCACCTCCCAAAAGCTATGGACAACTGTCCAAGTGAGGCTTATGTCATAGTTACTCTGATAGGGCATTTGTCTTGCAAAATGCAATGCTACTTGAGTTTTTGTTTCTCTGATTGTCACTGCCCAAGTTACTGTATTTATGACATCTGTTAACTTTAAACCCTATTGTAAATTTTATGACATTGTCTCATATAGAATATGAAAAATATAAAATTGTGAATTGGTGCCATAAATTATTTAAATGTCTGCACTTCCTTCGTTTTACTTTTGATTATTTTTGAATAATTAGCAACTTGTGGTTTTATCACTGTACATGGTGAATTTAGTTGATAGTGGACTAAAGCATTAATGATGGCAACTTTGCCGAGGTTATCGATACCTTATTGGTTTCCTCCTTTCCCTGTTGCCTATATTGGAATTGGCTGATGAATTAGTTTTATCTTTGTGCTGATCTGTATGTTGTTAGAGCATATATCTATTACAGCCAACATGCTTTAATTTTGTATGCAGTACCATATGTTTGACAGATTGTTTATATTATAGCTTGAGATTGGCAACTTTGCCGAGGTAATCAGTATGTTACTGGTTTCCTCCTTTCCCTGTTGCCTATATTGAAATTGGCTGATGAATTAGTTTTTTGGTGGTGCTGACCTGTATGTCAGCACATTTGTCTATTGCGGCCAACATGCTTTAATTTTGTATGCAGTACCATATGTTTGATAGATTGTGTATATTATAGATTTAGATTGGCGACTTTGCCGAGGTTTTCAATATGTTATTGGTTTCCTCCTTTCCCTGTTGCCTATATTGGAATTGGCTGATGAGTTAGTTTCTTGGTTGTGCAGATCTATAGCTTGTTAGCATATTTTATATTGCAGCCAACATACTTTAATTTTTGATGTCATACCTTATTTCTGAAAGAGTGTATTAATTGAAGCTTTAGTATAGGCAAATTTGCTGAGGTGACTGATTGATTTCCTCCTTTACCTGTTGCATTTATTGGAGTTGGCTGGAGAATTAGTATCATGGTTATGCTGGTTTTTATGTAGTAACATTTGTCTGTTGCAGCCAGCATACCATAATATTTGAAATTATACCTTGAAATGGACATTAATTGTGCTGTCTTACATATAGAATTGGAAGCTTTATTTAGATTCATTTTCTTTAGAGTGTACTGTGAAATTAATATTTTTATTTAATTTGTTGAATTTCTAATATTTTAAGTTATTATTTTACTTGGTGTAATTTAATAGTAATTTGGTTATCAAATTTTTGATGAATTTGTTTATTCCCTTTACAGAACAAGGATGTAACTGATGCAATTCAAAAAGTTGCTGCTGCCTATGATTGTAAAATTGTTGAGGGTGTTCTTAGCCACCAAATGAAGCAGTTTGTGATAGATGGGAATAAGGTTGTGCTGAGTGTATCTAATCCAGAAACAAGGGTTGATGATGCTGAGTTTGAGGAGAATGAAGTTTATGCAATTGATATAGTAACGAGTACTGGTGAAGGCAAGGTAAGTTATATATTCAATAGTGAAACATTTATTTAAATATTTATTATTTAAGCTTCTTAGAATTTGATTAAGTGACTTTTCCATCGTTTGCAGCCTAAGCTGTTGGATGAAAAGCAGACAACTATTTATAAGAGAGCTGTGGACAAGAATTATCACTTGAAAATGAAAGCTTCTAGATTCATTTTCAGTGAAATAAGTCAAAAATTTCCTATCATGCCATTCACTGCTAGGTAACTCATATCTGTATGTCTTTATATGCTATGCTTGAATTGATAATCTATATTTGGATATTCTGATTCACCTGAAATTTTCTATTTTTTTTTTTTTTGACAATAGGGCTTTGGAAGAGAAAAGAGCTCGTCTTGGATTAGTGGAATGCGTGAATCATGAGCTCTTACAGCCATATCCTGTTCTTCATGAAAAGCCTGGTAAAGAATACTTTTGTGGAAGTATGATCAAATTAGCTATTGCTTGATTTGTGTGGTTGGTTATGTTTGCATTATTTATTGGTGGTTATGCAGGTGATTATGTTGCACACATCAAATTCACAGTATTGCTAATGCCAAATGGATCAGATCGGGTCACATCTCATCCTCTCCAAGAATTGCAGCCAACAAAGACAATAGAAGATCCTGAAATTAAGTCCTGGCTAGCTTTGGGTACCAAGACAAAGAAGAAAGGCGGTGGAAAAAAGAAGAAAGGTAGCTGTGTTGTTGTATCATTTGCAAGTAGTCCTGAATGTTTACTGTTTTATTTGTAATTTTTTCACGCCTATTTCTAAGCTTTTATGGTTGGCTAATTGTGGTTAACAAATATTCGGTTGTTTGCAGGTAAGAAGGGGGACAAGCAAGATGAGTCAGCTGAAGCTGAGCCAATGGATGCAACTAACGGTGCCACACCCCAAGAATGAGTCTATCTCACCTTCAAATCCCTTTTTGTTTCTTTCCCTACCCCTTTCAATTTTGGTACATTGTTCACCAAATTGTATGTTTGGATATGATTTTTAGTAAGTGTTCAGACGAATGATAGGAATTTTCATGATATGCACATTCCAATTGCTCGACCTTTAATGGCTTTCCACCTTAGGAGCGAAAGTGTAGCTGCATTTGCTGCAAAATGCGTCTCATGGGATGATTTGCCGAATTACACTAGTTTTGCCTGAATACGATGAGAGTTTATGCCTAGCTTTTTCGTTCATCAATTTGTGCCTTGGATACCCGAAACATCATCTTATCAAAAAAATTAATAAGAATTGGATGTCGAGACTTGTTTATGAAAAAACAAGATCTCATTGTGGGAAAAATGATATTCTAATTTGTAAACGTGTTTGAAGCTACAATAATATAATTACCACGTCCAAACTACAGTGATTTCCAATGCCCAAGCCCAAAAGGAAGTGTTAAATTCAGAGAATGGACGGTAGGCAAACAGTTCCGAAACATTTTTAAGAAGTTAAAAATTGTGTATTTGCGTACTTAAGTTGAGTAACAATTGCGAAGTAGTATACTATAGTATTTGAAAATATAAAATCCAATAAATTTTACATAAAATATAAAAAAAATAACTTACTGAAAACAATTGTTATTTGTTCTTGAATAGTGATACTCTCATATCCTCTGCATAACACTTTTTTACCTTACAAAGAGAATCACGCTTTTGGGTATTTCCATTAAGGCTGATCAACGGTTGGTTAGTGGTGGTTTTGACCATCTCACTTAATTGACTGAAGGCAACCATTGATTGAAAAATATTTACCGAAATCGACTATACAATGACTCTTGACCAAAGCTAACCGTTCTGTGGTTTTAATCACTCTTAACCGTTAGTTGGAAATTGAAACTAAAATTTGAGTGTTCTTTTCACTGCAAATCCCTCTCGTACAATGAACATGCCTCTCAAAATGGGTATTGTGAATCTAGGATGGCCATTGTTGATGAGGCAGTGGAGAAATGCAATGGTTTAATATGTTTCGAAATTAATTAGTAAACCACTGTTAATCTAAAACTGATTTTATATAAAAAAAATAAATTCTAAATCATGACAAATCGATTATTATATTATATATAACGGACATAAAGACAAAATTCGATTAAAATGTCAGTTTCTCATGGTTTACGACATCTTGCCCACCCCTAATTTCCATTTCGAAAATGTAACTTGTGCTATGCATGAGGCATCTTCCCCATCTTTTATTTCAAAATTTGAAAATTGAGATTAATTATATGGACAGCACACTCTCTCATGTTACAATGGAATATAAAGTAGTATTTTTATCGTGTCTTTTCCTTTTTTTTTTAATCCAAATAAGTTCTATTTCTTGATTTTTTTTATGAAGTCTTTTTTCTTTTTTTATGGAGAGATATATGAATATTGACAAATTGAATTTTTCCAATATTTTTTTGTTGTTGAGTTTTTTTATCTTTTACAAGCATTTTCAATATTTCTAATTTTCCAACAACAACTAAAAGCATAAGCACTTTTATTGGATCAATCAAAGATCATATTATTTCTTAAAAAATTTAACTTCTTATTGAAACTTATTTAATCAAATAATTTCAAGAACATTTGTATATTTCAACAATAATAAATGTCTTTACTTAGCAAAATAATTCTAAGTCAATATTCAATTTTTTATCTATAATAAAGATCAATTATTAATTTTTTTAATTTTTAATTTGAAATCTATAAAAAACTTAACAAGTAAATACACAAACTGCCTAAACCTATGCGAAGAAAAAAAGTGAAATAAATAGAACATTATAGATGGGATAGTCGCTTCGACTGTAAAATGCTACTTTAGTAGTGTGAGAAATATCTCTAAATATGGCCAATATATAGTTTCCATAAATTACGGGATTTGCAGTTGCTTTCAAAAGAAGTCCATTACCTTCTTATAACAGAACAAGTTAGGATATCTCGATGATAGGCCGAGAATTATCATATAATGCAAGGTTTAGGTTCCTAATGCTGTTTAGAATCCATACAGCAAGAATCACCATTATTTTGAGAGAGAACGAAGTATTGAAAGTTCTCAAACTATCCAGACGTGGTTTACAGAACAGTAATTTTTTTTAGCTCTTAACATCAATGGTAGGAGGTAATTCGCTCCACCCTATTTCCATTATAGTTTATTTATGATCATTAACACTTAGGTATAGCTAACATGTGATATCAGAGCCTGATTATGCCTCTGCTTTGACGTAATGATTTTCTGAAAATTTTCTTCGAAAATGCCCATTAATGTCGAAAAGTTTGGTTTACATGGAAACTTGATTTTCCTTGAGTTTTATGTCTTGAAATCATTGAGTTTAAGGATTTCTATCACTTTTATGATTGAAAACGATGAATTAGACATCAAAAACTGTTTAAATTGACCGGGTTGAGATTCGGGTCATATCAGGTTTTGTTTCTAGTTGTGAGAACCCAAATAAAGGTTAAAGATGACCTTCACAATATGTCATTCATTTGATTAAGTAAAACAATGTGTTATTTGAAGTATGGATGAATGTTGTTGTTTAAGGAATTAGTACGACACCATTTTATTAAGCATTTAAATGACATGTCATTTTTTTAGCCTTTAAGAAAAATTTCTATTTTCAGATCTTTTTTTATTTTGGATATTTTTGAGAAAAATTTTCATAAATTCTATTTTTATGAATAATTTCATAATTTGGTATTTTTATTAAAAAAAATTTGGTTTTTGCTACAATATTTATAAATTTTTGTTTTGTTATGAATATTATATTTTCATAGGGAAATTAATTTAGGAAAATTATATGCTTTAATCATTGTTTTGTATGTATAATTTTTGGATATGTTATGCATAATTTGTTCAATTAATTTTTGTACATAATTAGCAATTTTGTTCATATTTGTTAAATTGCCTTTATTTTTTGTAATTTTATGCATGAACAATTTATGTTAAGTTATTCAAATGTTTGGTGATTCGTATAATTTTAATTAATTAGAGTTTAGTCACAACACCTTTAATTATGAAAAATTATATATTGATTTGTTTAGAATAACATATATTTAAGGATATTTATTGCAATTAATTGTGTTTAATATAATAAATTTTATTCCATAGAAATTTTTATTATATTAATATAATTAATTAAGATAAAATATCAAATTATATTTCTTAATTTACCTGCAAGGATTAAGGAAAGGAATATAATTTGATAGTTTTGTCATATAGCTAAATAAATTTAATTGAATTAGGGCTTTAGCCCACAAGCAAGTCCTTTGTCATTAGATTTATTATTTTTGTGCATGATTTACATTAGTAAAGCATGATTTATTTCTCTATTCTCAAAATTCAACTTGTAAGCATCTATGTTATTTTATGCAGCTAAGCAACCTATGAATTTTTTTGATATGAAATGTGACATTCTTGAACTTAAGAGTAATAACTATAAAGTTTGGAAAGAACAAATTCTCCTTCATTTAGGATGGATGAATATTGATTATGCTATAAGGAAAGATGAATCTGTTATTACTGCAACTAGCACTTAAGCTGATAGGGCTCTTTATGAATAGTGAAAGCAATCTAATTGCCTTAGTGTTATGTTCATAAAGACTAATATTTTTGCTAGTATTCATGGTTCTATTGAATAGTATAATAATGTAAGGGATCTGTTAAAGGCAATCGATGAGCAATTTGCTACTCAGACAAAGCATTTGCCAGTATCCTAATTATAAAGTTTACATCCTTAAGGCTCAATACAGTGAGGGGTGTGCATGAGCATATTATGCAGATGGGGAACATTGCGGCTCAAATTAAGGCACTTGAGGTTGAAATGTCTGAGTCTTTTTTGGTGTACTATATTTTGAACACTTAATCACAGCAGTATGAACCTTTTAAGATCTCTTATAACACATATAAAGATGAATGGTCAATTAATAAATTTATGACCATGTGTGTTCGAGAGGAAAACAAGTTGATTATGGAACTGGGAGAGAGTGTATTACTGGTTACTTAGGATAACAACTAGAACCAAGGAAAGAATCAGAATCAAAATAAGAATCAGGTGAATAAGAAAAGGAAGGGTAAAATACCACCCTAAGGCAGCATCAAGAAGGAGTCCAAGTGTTTCTTCTGTAAAAAGATGGGGCACATGAAGAAGGATTGCACCAAATTTAAGAAATGACTTCAAGAGAAAGGTAAACTAATCTCATTTGTCTGTTATGAATCTAATATAATTAATGTTAATCATAATACATGGTGAATTGATTCTGAATCGATAACATAATACTATTTTGCATACTTATATTGGTAATAAGCGATGTTTTATGAATGAAGATTCCTCTATTTTGTGGCATAGGAGACTACAACATATCTCCATTAATAGGATTAAGAGATTAGTGAATGAAGGAGTACTAAGTATTTTGGATTTTTCTAATTTTGAAACTTGTGTAGACTATATAAAGGGAAAGCAAACTAACAAGCCTGAGAAAAGTGCCAAGAGGAATACTGACATCTTAGAAATCATAGATTCAGATATATGTTGTCCTGACATGGATGCTTATGGTCCAAAGTATTTCATCACCTTTATAGATGATTGTTCTCAATATATCCATCTTTATATGCTTCATAATAAGAGTGAAGCATTAGATTCGTTTAAGGTTTTTAAGGCAGAAGTAGAGTAGCAATGCAGTAAGCAAATTAAGATCGTTAGAATAGATAGAGGTGAAGAATACTATGATAGATACACTGAGGATGGACAAGCACCTGATCCATTTGTTAAGTTTCTTCAGAAGTATGGGATAGTTACCCAATACACAATGCCTGGTTCTCCGGACCAGAATGGCATTACAGAAAGAAGAAATTGAACATTATTTGACATGATGTGTAGTATGTTAAGTAACTCTAAGTTGCCTAAGTCCTAATGGATTGAAGCTCTTAAAACGATAGTATATATATTAAACCGGGTTCCAATCAAGGCTATCCCAAAGACACCATTTGAGTTATTTAAAGGCTGGAAACTGAGTTTGTGACATATGTGTTGGGTTTCGTGTAGCAAGCACAGCAGAAATTTTAAAATTTTGAAACCCAGCCACGGATCCATGTGCATAATATAAATCAGTT
>JANHAO010023495.1:0-11882 GCA_026873985.1 Saraca asoca
ACCGCGTTTTCAACTTTTGAAAATGAAAATGATGAAAATAACTTTTTTTCATTTTCAGTTTTCAATCCATTTTAGAAAATATTTCTAGGAAACATTTTCAACAAAATCAAATCAAACATGTTTCTAAACTTATTTCCTGTTTTCATTGAAAACGAAAACAGGAAACACTTAAACGAAACGCACCCTAATTTGCACTGAGAAAATATGTGAAGCAGTTAACGAATTAGCATCCCTTGCAAAATTCAAAAGCTTCCTACAGCCAACAGAACCTTCACAATCACTTCAACTGATAACGGTAAAGCCAATTTCAGGCAATGATGGTTCAGATCATGTCATTAACGCTGTGGAATGATCTTCAAAAGTACAACATGGATTGGGAATTAATGTAAATTGTAACTTAAAAATAGTGATGACGAGAGTTCCACAAATGTAATTTTCGTACAATGTGATCCATGCTTGATTGTTATTATCGTGTGGTGGATGATGTTTGTAGCTTTTGACGTGTGTTTGCAATAATTGATCACAATTTGAAATAAAAATCGCCCTAGTTTATTTAATCTTAGACTTAAATGTTAGAGAGATAATAAAATTAAGGATAATTGAATATGGAGTGATCATGTTCTTAAGAGATTAGTATTTTTATTATTAAATCACTAATTTTAATTTTGTTTGAGATTTGAAAATTTTCATTTAAATTATTTAGTTTTTGATATGACAATATATGATCTAATATAAAAAAATAATCAAATTTTATAAGGTTTAAATTTTTTTACAAAATTATCCTAAAATTACTCTCACGCCTACTTACGATGAGTTTAGCTTTTAAAAAAAAAAAGAGCACTTAACATGACATTCTCCTAATGCTTAAAATTCTAGTGTCTTTTAAATTCTTATCATCAGAATTATTAGAAAGATTTGATTAACTTTACAATGTAATATATGTTTTTGTAGTTTCACACACTCCATTTTACATTAGGTTATTAATTAAATAAAACAAAAGAGAGTGTGAGTCCCTCTATAATGAATACTTTAAAAAAAACTAATGATACGTTTAGGAGTTATAAAGAGAAAAGAAGATAATAAAGAATGAAAGAAAAAAAAAAGGAAGACAAGAAAGGGAGGGATCACAAAAATGTCAGTGTTTGATCATGCTTGAGAATTTTGAAGGATTAATCATAACTCCTCATTGTCTTCCCTTCATTTATTAAAACTTTCAAATGAGGAAAGTGTTATACACTAAGTTTTCCTTCTCTATCCTCTCCCTGGTTTCCTCCATACAAATATATTTACTTTATTTGACAATCAATAGATTATATAAGCAGTTAATTAATTATATTAACGATTAACTAATAGCTGATTGTATTAATTAATTTTATCAGCTGATAATATTAAATAAAGATATTTGATGAAATTAGTTATTTATTATTAACTGTTTACAGATAAAATAATAAATAAGGATATGAATATATTTTATAATTTATTTAAGTATTCTTATATTCAATAATATTTTAGATTTTAATATATTATTTATTAGATTATTTAAATTTTCTTCTAAAAAATAGATCTCTATAATTTATTATTTATTAGATTTTTCTTTAAGATATAAATAATTATAAATTATTATATTTATTATATTTTCCAACAAAAAATAAATAATTATAATTTATTTTACTTATTAGATTTTTTAAGAAATAAATTATATACTTTAAGGGCAGAGATGTAAAAAACTATATAATTCATGTGCATGATATTTTTTTTTCTATATTAAATGCAAGTTTGCCATTTCAAAACACTAAGGGGGTGTTTGGTTTAACCTACAGAAATAAAAAAGAAATAGAATCAAATAAGGAGGATTAAGGATAATGGTAAGACTATTTTTCAATTTGTTTAGTTCAACGAATAAATGAAATTATACTATTTATAATTGCCTTTTTTACTGTTTGGTTAAGTAGTTGTCAACAGAGGAGTATGGTGATGGGCGGTGGTAAATGGTGGAAAGTAGTAGGGGCAATGATCAATGGTTATGGTAGTGAGAAGTGGTCAATAATAGTAGTGTTAATAGGTAGTAGTCAATAGTAGAAGGTGAGTGGTAGTCAATGAGAAAAGGTGATACTCAACAATGAAAAGTGATGATGGGTAGTGGTCAATGATGGTAATAGTGACAAGCGGTGGTCAACAGTGAAAAGTGGTGGTGAATGACGATAGTGGTGATAGTGGTGATAGGTAGTGGTTAATGATAGAAAATAATGGTAAGCATCGGTCAATGATGGTAGTGATAATGGACTAATTTGTTATAAGTAAGGTTGATAAAATTGTATTACGATTATTAATACTATGAGTAAACTCTGATAATTAATTTTAATGAAAAAGAAAAAGATGGTTATCACATAATATAAATTCATTCTTATTAGATATTATATAAAAATTATATAAGAATTTCATCCATTTTGTTTGTGAGTATGCACATTAAATATACATAAATTTTTTTTATATTATTTTAAATCATTTTTCACACGAGTGAGTTAATTATATATAGGAAAGAAAACTTATTCCTAAAATCAAAATGCACTACAATCTAAATAGGGTTATCAAATCTAAAAAAAAAAATGCAGGCAGCTTTTATCAAACTTTGTAGTTTGAAAGTTACATACTTTAGTGGTAAATTAAATTATTAGTCTTAAACTTTTTGGATACTTAATGAATTCAATCTTATTTTCTATGGATTTGTGGAGAATTCATTGCAAGTAACAAGTTTCTTGCATGGCTTTAAATTGAATTTAAACGAAGGTAAGTTGAATGGAATGGTATGGATAAAAAATTTATTTATGTTATGGGCATTCTTTGGATCGAACAAAATGTATCAGTAAAGGCTCAAAGAATTGGGACTGAGGCAAAGAGGCAAGACCGAACTCAGAATAAGGTTGCTGGAACCGAGCTGCAGATCACCAAGCTTGAACTCGTAACCCTCCACCGACCGAAGCAGCAGTGAGCTTCCCTCTGCATCATAGGAAACAGCCTATATCTGACAGATATAATCTGAGTACTCTACCAACTTGCAACTCAGCCTCTAAAGTCCGACAATGATTTGTCCCATATTTTTTACTTGGCGTCTAGCATTTAATACTCTGCAAGGAGTTATGCCCCAGCATCCCACATTGGCTAAGTTCGGACTAGGAAAGGTCTATATAAGGGGGGGTTGGACCCCTCCTACCAAGGCGCCTTTTGAAGGACAAAATCGTGCTGGCTCGGCGCAAAGCAGACAATACCTCAGTGTGAAACCTTATATTGGTATCAGAGTCGGGTCAGACCGCTGGTCTAATGGGTCGAGGGGGATATAAGGAGTTACACCCCAACATTCCACATTGACTAAGTCTAGACGGGGAAAGGTCCATATAAGGGGGGTTAGACCCCTCCTACCGAGGCGCCTTTTGAAGGATAAAACCGTATGGGCTCGGCCCAAAACAGACAATACCTTGATGTGGAACCTTATATATTCGACACAGATATAATCATAATTTTACAATGATAAATTATGGCTTGTAACCCTCCCGGCCTCTATAAATAGAGAGAGGGAGACATAACATAAGGAAGAAAAAAAAAATTATATGTGGAAACTCTACGGAAATAGCCACTAATATATGTATTCTTGTTCAACTTAAAAAGGCAACTGCCAAAAGTTAATATGATCACCATGGATGTAGGGGTCATCTGAACTTTAGTCGAATTACGATAAAAACTCTCCTTGTTCTCTCTTTCCTTCCAATGAATCTTTCTCTACTTTATTGCATTTTTCATTTCTTTAACAGCAGTTTGATTCTCAGAATTCATAATTGACTGATTGTCAAAATCGACTATCAACAATTTAGTTGTTATAAAAATATTTTAAAAATTATATTTTTAATAATAGAATCTAAAATAAAATATTTTTATTTTATTTATAAAATAAAATATAATTTATTATATAAGACTATTTAATATAAAATAAAATTTAATGAATTAAAATTTATTAATATATAAAAAGTTAAAATTAAAAAAAAAAGACTAACATATTTAAAGAACAAATCAATATCGTATTATGAATAAATTTTAAAGATTTTACACTTCTTGTACTAAACAAGAAATTCTTATAGTTTCTTTTTCTTGGTCACCAAACACTAGCTAGGCTGCTTTCTTGACATTGGGAGCGAAGTACAAAGTGAGATCAAATGCTTTTCCAACTCGAATCAACATAAAATGTTGTCCCCAAACACAAGGTACGTGAGAGTTTATTCACCTAAAAGAGGTTAGCAATGGAAATCTCCTGGGAGAAAACAAAAAAACTATTTAATAAATCTGGATGGAAATCCAACATAGAATTTATTATTATCCAAATATGAGTGATAACCATTAAATCAGAAAGGTTTGGTTTAATATATGTTAAAATAGTTAGAAATTTAATACATGTAGTTATATTTTCATGTTGTTAATAATTAGTTCGCATTTTACATATGTGTAATCATTTGTGATAATCCGCAAATAACTTTATATAATACATAATATGTATATAAGATTTTTTATTATAATTTCTTAAATATTATATATAATAATTACAAACTTAATTAAGCATCAAATGGCCATCAAGCTTGTCAAAGACTAGTTATTTGGGGGTAATAAGTGAGTAGAAGATTTCTTTAACCCTTTAATCACCTATAAATAGAAAAATATGAGTTGAATTGATTTATCATTAAATATTTCATTTTCTCATAAAATCTCTTTTAATTTAAATATTAGATAAATTTTAACAAAATTCATCGTTCATATATTTTTTTTATAAATTTATTCTGATCACTTCCACAACTCTGAGAATATAAAGTGTTCATGATTAAATTCATTATTTGATACTCCTCTTTTATTTTTTATTTTATTAATTCACTGCCTTTATAATTATCAGAATATGCAGATATAAAATAATTTTGAGGTTAGATTGGCTTGGGTTTTGTCCCCTAATTTCTTTCAATAATGTTTTGAGTTTGATAGTAGCATCATAATAAATGCATTAAATGAGACTGAGTATCTTACAGCGTAAGTGGAGCGTCGCCATGTGACGTGTGAGCCAAAAACAACAGTAGAGTCATTTTGTGACGATGGCTAAACATATTGTATTCATTTGTGCTTTAAAGGCCAAATTTATGTACCATCCTTATGGTTGCCCCAGTTATTTCCATTTATTGTTTAGACCAAAGGGAATAACAATCATCACATTTTAGACTGCGTAGCTGAAACAACCCATTATATATGATACCATTACTGCATTGCTTTCTTCTGTTTTGCACAAGAGAGTTATCATGTTGTAATTTTTTTCTAGTATATATCCTCAAAAATAAATTAAAAGCCGTCTACCAAATAGCAATTGCTTTATTAAAAGCCTTAGTTTAAAATTTTGTTGAAATTTCTAATATAGATAGGACTAATTTATTATATAATTCAAATTGTGATATGAAAATATTGATAAGAAGGAAATATTTCCTCAATCCCATCAGATAAAGTGTGAATGATATATTAAAATTGTAAACAGAAATTTATTTAAAAATTATTATTATTTTACTAAATAATTAGTACGTAATAGTAATTGAAAGCTTTTATTAAAAATATAAGAAAAATTTTATAAATTTTTATTATATAATAATATCTGATTAAATAACGATGTAAAATTCATTTATATTATTATCTTTTTTACTTAAAATTCTTGTAATTATAAATGGATAAAATGAATTATGGACATACTAAAAGGAAACATACTGTTTATTGAATAACATAAATGGAGCAATTAATTGGATGATCATGGTGGGATGACCTATTGAATTGGATGCAATTCTATCATAATTTATTATAATTTTATTTTGTAACAGCTGTATATTTTCTTATTTATTCATAATTTTGATAATCACAATATAATTTAATTATAATCATTATCATAATTTAAAACTATAATTTATGATTATAAATAGGAATTAATGTGATTGTTCTCTTTGGGGTTGAAATTAGATTAGGGTGAAGGAAGAAGTGGGGAGGGACAAAAGTAGGAGAGGAGGCAATAGATATATGCCTGGCCCACGTCTTCTTTACTCTGAAAGTCACTTCTTTGGAAGGAAGCCTCTACAGTTAACATTTCTTGCATTGTTTTCAATGCTTTACTGAAGATTTCATTCATAAACGACACAACATAAACCATCCTTATCAGGTTGCTCTCAGCTTCTTTCGCATACCATCACGTTCGCCCGAGTGGTTGGGCTTCAGATACAGTTTCACATGTAAATGACCACTCTGGGCCCAATGGTTAAAATATCTGGGCCCACCGACATTACATTTGAATCAGTCACTATACACATAAAAAAAATACCAAAATTAAATTTTTTAAAAAATACACGTATACTTTATAATATGTTGTGGGTATTTTTGGAACTAAACAAATGGACTGGTAAAAGCTCAATAGACAAGTTCAGCTGATAAAGGCCTAGCTCGATCAGGATTAAGCTCATAAAAGCAAGGCATCAGGTCGATAAAAATAAACTCAGGTCGTTGGCCAACAAGGGTCAAAGTAACAACCTCAAGTCATTAAGGATGAGGTCTAGCCTGCAGCTCAGAATACCCTCCCAACCATCAATTTAGAGAAGACGGTTCAATTGCTTATTTAATAGGAATTTGTTATTAACTGTTGTAACTAATTTATGATTTATTTTCGTTACAGAATACATTGTAATACCCTGGCTACTATAAAAAGGGGGTTGAAATCATTGCAAAAAGAAATGAGACAATACAAACAGAATATTGAAAACTTAGCAAAATACTGAAAACTAATATAACCATGGATGTAGGCCTTGCATCTGGCTGTATCACGTTAAAATACTCTTGGTGTCCCTTATTCTTCCTCTCTTTATCTCTTTTCGATGCAAATTTGCCTTCACAACTTGCAGTTTGGGATGTAGGACTTAGTTTGACAGATTTCAGCTGTCAACATTTTGGCATTAGAAGGAGGGCTTCAAAATCGCATTCTCTTTGATTTCTTGCTCAATTGCAATGGCTAGAGGAAGAACAACCATGAATTCAAATGCTACTATTGACCAGCCTAAGGGTCACGTGAAACATTAGTGGGATATGCTACCAGTAGGAGGCCCAGTCTTTTTTGCGATAAGCACTTCCACTGCCTCCACCACAGGAGTTGCCATTGGTATGGCTCAATTGGCCTCTTGCTAGCCTACTGTAATTATCCCAGGGACTAATGGAACATAAGCGTGATGTCAGCGTCAGGAAGCATTGGAAAACACGATGAGGGAACTAGTCGATGCAGTTAGGGTGCTGGCTTAGACATAGGCCCATGGCACACGAAGACAAATTGAGGTTGTTATGCCCGGAGGGGTACTCCAATAGCCTCAGGAAGGAGCTCAAGAGGAGAGGCCATCTAGAGGAGAACATCAGTGAGGGTTCAGTTCACTCTTCTAATTTACCACCGAGGTCGGAGGATCGCCGAGCTCGTAAGGATGATGATAGAGATAATTAGTGACGTGAGGGTTTACATCGAGAAGGAAGCTCAAATAGGACTAATCGGGGACATAGGTCAGATTGTTATTCCTTGGTCATGAGTACAGTAGAAGCCATAAAACCTCAAATCGCCACTCCTATGACTAGGAAAGTAAGAAAACCTAATGATCTTTTGATCGTTGAACTGAGGCATAGGACTAGAGGGTAGCAAAGCTGCTTTAGACGGTACAATGGTTAGAAAAATGCCCTCTGGCTCTAGACTGTCAAGACTGTTATGAAGAGAGGACACCATTCACTAAAGAGATCAAGACAGAGCTTCTTCTTTGCAGGTTTAAGATCTCCAATATCTTGCAATACATCAGGGACAGCGACCCATTTGACCACCTGGACGCATTCAATGGCCAGATGGATATTCAAACAATCAATCCTCTAGTCAAGTATCATGTCTTCCCAGCTACCCTAGGAAACATACCTCAAACATAGCTCCGGGGTCTCCTTGCTCACAGTATTCACAGTTGGGAAGAATGCCAGGGGAGGTTCATTAACTAGTATAAGGCACTGAGAAGGTAGCTCGCACCATCATGCCACCTTGTAATAGTCTTTCAGCTGAAAAATGAATCACTAAAAGACTACATCACCCAATTTAGGTGCAAAGTTAGCAATGTAGAGAATCCCTCGGATGCAAGCATTATAACAGCGATCTCGGAAGGACTTTGTAAAGATGGAAAACTATACGAAAACATATACAAATCTCCAGTGAGGGACTTAGGTAAATTTACGAATAAGCTACCAAGAAAATTAGGTGCAAGGAGACCTTTAGCCCAAAGAAGTCCAATTAGAAGGACGAGGCGAATAGCTCTAACCAAAGTAAAAAGAGGAGCAATGGCAAGGAGAGTCAGGATGATGGCTCTGATAATTAGGCTGCAAAGAAAGCCAGGATAAACTTATCCTTTGAATCCTATAATATTATTAAGAAATTAATAAATGCACCCAGGTTTGTCCCTAAATTCTTATGTCCATGTTTACTAATCTTTGAATGAATTTTCAGCAAAGTATCATGTAGAGAGGTCCAAGTTTGGTACTATAAAATCAGTGACCTTGCATTGCGCCTTTTTCTTCTTGGAGCTTGCAAGGCCAGTAGTAGGACACTAGGTCTGAACTGGGAGGGCCCATACATCATCAAGGAAGACTTAGGAAATAGCCTATTGATTAACATTTGAATGGAGCTAAAGTTCCTTAAGCTTAAAATGCTAAACATCTACTCACCCTTCTAATATGGAAGCCAACTATTGCCCTTCTAATCCGGAAGAGGCATTCAACTTGACAAATAAACATTGTTATGGTCAACTTGACAAATATACATTATCATACTTGACAAATATATATTGTCATGGCGTGCTAGTTGAGGCGCTTTCGTGTAGCCTACTTGGGCACTCGACTTGTGTTAGCTGAGACGCAACTTTCATGTGACCTACCTAGGCACTCGACTCGTGTGTGCTAGCTGAGGTATAGCTTTCATGAGACCTACCTGGGCATTTGACTCAGGCTAGCTGAGGCGTAGCTTTCATGTGACCTACTTGACAAAGTCATGGTTTATTAGCTGAGGTCAATTGAGCTACTAGGCATTCATGTTTGTTAAGTCATAATTTGCAGGAATTCATTCATGTTAACCTCTGCAACCTACTAAACATCAGACTTGGTGTAAACTTGGAAAAGCAAGAAAATTATGAAAAATTCGTTGAAAACCTTGCTCAATGAGGTGAATGTACATATAGAGGTTTAAAAATACAGATCAAAATAACCTTATAGCTATCATGGCTCCAGAAAAAGGCTGGCTCTTAAAAGCTAAACCTCAGTAGGCTGGAGAATCAACATATCAGACGGACATGTCATCCATCATTTAGTCTTCAACTAGGCTACTTTTAAGCTTCTTCTTATCCTCCCAAGATAAGAGCTTGTCCTTTAGCTTTATTGCCCCTAGTGCGCTTTGAGAAACCAAATGGTTAGGTCACCTTGCAAAAAAGCAAAAGAACTAAGGTAAAAGAATTAAACTCACTAGTCTCATTGTAAGGGAATAATTCGAGATCTATATAAAACTTCCTAGGATCCTTAGAGAGGAATGGTCTATGGGAACTTTCTATGTAGTAGGCTATACACGCCTCAAATCATCACGCCTGAGAAAAACATGGAAGGCTCAACCAATGAGCTCATTAGGTCACTAAACCCTGGGAATTCTCTCACCTTATATAGCTCGCTTGGCCTTATCATTAGATTAAGAGATTGAATAACTACCCTTAATTCAATGGTCCAGCAAAAAAGCAAAGCTTAGTCATCATCATGCTAACAGTTATGGGAAAATGCACGCAATAAATGCGGTAATGATAGTATGGGTTGGCACAAATAGAGTGACAAGATAAAAGTCTAAACAATGGCATGGCTGATCACAATCACCAACTTTTACCAGTAAACTATAGCTCTCATTCCGTAGATCACACTAAGACTTAGAGGACTAATATTGTGGATATTTTTGAAGCCATGCAAATGGACTAGTAAAAGCTTAGTGGATAAGCCTAGCTGATAAAGGCCAAGCTTAACTAGGATTAAGGTTACAAAAGCAAGGCATCAAGCGTCAAATCTGAACTCAAGTTGCTAGCCAACAAGGGTCAAAGTAGCAACTTTAGGTCATTAAGGACGAGGTCTAGCCAGCAGCTCGAAGCATGCCCTCTTAGCTATTAATTCAAAGAAGACAGTTCAATTGCATATTTAACAAGAATTTGTTATTAACCATTGTAACCAATTTATGATTCATTTCCTTTATGGAATACATTATAATACCCCGGCTACTATAAAAAAAGTGTTGAAATCATTGTAAAAGGAGATAGGACAATACAAATAGAATACTAAAAACTCAGCAAAATACTAAGAAATAATACAACCATGGATGTAGGCTTTGCATTTGGCTGAACCATATTAAAAAGCTCTTGGTGTCTCCTGTTTTTTCTCTCTTTCTCTCTTTTCCTTGCAAATTTGCCTCTACAACTTACAGTTTAGAGTGTAGGACTTAGGTTAACCAATTTTAGACATCAACAGAATATGACTTATTTGAAAAAGTCCTAAAGTTAATTGTTTCTTTTGTGGTGTAATTGTCATGCTAGATATTTCTAGTCTTCAATTTATTTCTTACTCATGCACTGTGAGATGAAGATTTTTTTCTTTTGAGGAAGCAACCAAATTCATCTTTGAAAAGTTAAATTATTTATGAAAATTTGATGTCATAATTCAAAAAATTTATATCACATTAGGACCAACATGATAAGATCAATTATAACTTGGCATTTATAAGATTTGCATTTAAATTTGTAATTGGTTTCAAATACATGATGTGTGTTCCTTCAAAATTAATTCAATGATTGAACCAAATTTTCTTAGCACTATCTTGAAATTTTCAACCATTTAGGCCCAACTAATGGGAACTTTTCTTCCTTTGCCCAGTCCAGTTTTGATGCTGAACAAATCATTATAAGGCCCAATTCTTTACTTGGTTTGTCTTGAAGGAAATGCTTTAAATATGTTTTAGGTCTATGTCATTTTTTGTGAATTGCTAAAATAAAAGAGGTTATTGTCAACCACTAAATGATAAATGAGTAAAATGCCTATAATTGTGATGATTATCACCTTTTGATTGGTTATTAGTTTATGGTTTTTCTGCACTTTTTTTCTTAGTTTAGTTTGTTTATTCTTGGTACTGTTGTAGTTTGTATTTATCTTTTTAGGTTAGCAAAAGAAGCTTTAAAAGGAGAATGAAAGCTAAAGTTTGGAGCACACTTGCAATAAGAAGAAGCTAAGGAAGAAGATGTGAAAAGTTCAAGTCAAGTATGCAAAGAAGCTGAAGAAATCCAAGAAGCTAGTATCGAACATGGCTTGACTATGTCCTGGGATACGACCGTGTTCAGTGCAATAGCTAGTAAATATCTACAGAGCATCTAGCCTGAAACACGGTGAGCTCGTGTCCCGAAGCACAGTCGTGTTCCAAGCCTAAAAATTGCTATATATAGCTGATTTTGAGCAGTCTGAAGACACATTTAGTCATTCATTAGTTTTCTTCAATTAGGATTACTTAGAGCACGAGTTTTCCTATTTCTTGGGAGTTCTTTGAGTTCAATTTAGGATTCCTTATTTCTTTTGAGTTTTTGCAACAATCCTAGTTTACTTTTATCATAGTTTTCTTCTTTCTTCTTCATCTTTTCTTTCTTTCTTTGTTTTAAACATTATGCAATTGTTTTCATTAATGAATTTGATTTTTATTTCTATCATGTTTGAGTAGATACTTATTCTAGGATTGGGAATAACCCAATTATGATTCT
>JANHAO010023496.1:0-11882 GCA_026873985.1 Saraca asoca
CTGGCTGGAGCAAGAGATGAGCAAATGGGCTTAAGTTGGATGCCAATTGGGGCCAAGAAAAACCAATTCTGCAGGCCCATTTTTCACAGCTTCTCTGCCTCCAGGTTGCAGCCAATATTTGATGTCCAATTTGATCTTTTTAGCCCAGGAATTCTTCATGAAAGTTGTGGTATTATGTGTTAGATTCCAAATGGACTTAGTTTCACCTCAATTGGACTCATAAATCTCTAGATATGGTCTGTTAAGTGAGCAGAGGTCGGCTGCCCGAGAGATAATATTCTAGCAGTAAATTCATCTCCAAATTCAGGTAACCAAATGATGGATTCAGCTCTTGCAGTCTTCATGAGAGTTATATAGCCATCTCTTAGCTTTCTTAAAAGATAAGAATCACATTAATTGGACAATTATAGCTCAAGTTATGCAAGAATTACAGAAACTGCTCCAAAATGGCTGAAAATGCAGAAAATTGCAAAATGTTGTCAATTGACACTAAATCTCAAATACATCTTAACTCAGCTGGAATTAATTCATTTAAGCTCTTAAAATACTAAGCATGAGGACAAATATATGTGTCAAATATTGTGTTATCAATGAAGCACCTGTAGAATCCTGCATGTCCAAGAAAAGAATGCACTTCCCGCACACATGTGGGGTAAGATAAGGAAGAAATGACATTTATTTTTGCAGGGTCTACCTCAATGCCCTTGCTAGATACTATGTGTCCTAAAACTATGCCTTGTTCTACCATAAAATGACACTTTTCAAAATTCAGCACAAGGTTAGTTTTAATGCATTTATGTAATACCCTAGCTAGGCTGTGCAAACAAGAATCAAAAGAAGAACCATAAATAGTGAAATCATCTATAAACACTTCCATGCATTCTTCTAGAAATTGTGAAAATATACTTACCATACATCTTTGGAAGGTGCCAGGGGTATTGCAAAGGTCGAAGGGCATCCGCCTATATGCAAAAGTGCTGAATGGACAGGTGAAGGTGGTCTTCTCTTAGTCCTCTGGTGCTATATGAATTTGGAAGTAACCAGTGTAGCCATCTAAGAAACAATAATGCGATTTTCTACCTCTCCTAAAACAGTAATGTGTAGGGGGAGGCACCAAGCTAACACACTCCTAAGATCCGTAGAATAGTACCAATGAGCCCTGAACAAGCACCCTTCAAGGCCCTAATGTGCCTCCAATAAGCTACTGACACTCCCCTTAAAGAGCATTTTGAGCCAAAGGCTATATAACATATCCAACCTAACCTAGTTTTCCCACCCTTAAAGTGGTTCGATTGGAACATCGATCCATTTTTGTTAACCCATTTCCTTCATTATGGCTTTCTTTGCCTCTATAAGAACAATTGTTTATTGAAGTAACCTATAGTAGTAGGTACACCACACATATGCTAATCAAGTGTCATGAGCTGGCAAGTTCATGAGCTAGACCGTGCAACACTTGCTATTTACCACCTAAAAGCAAGCCAACCAATGGTTAGTCCCATGACACCAAGAGACAAAAATATTGAGCCACAAAGCTTAAGGAGTGCAGTGAAGATAAATAATCAAGGCAAACAATCCATTCACACATAGGGGCAAAGATAACACATTATATAGCATAAAGCAAGCCAAAAACAAGCAGCATAAAGCATTAAAGAATGCAACACATACAATGCAGGAAAATATGATAAAACTAAATAAAATATGAGATAACATAAATTGAAGAAAGGCTGCTTATTTAATTCATATCAAACCTCATTACATAACTTGGAATATGTAAGGAGGCATCAAGCCACTCACTCTGACCCTTAGACTAGTACCATAATTCCCCACCAAGGGTCACCAAGCACTCCCCTTAAAGAGCATTTTGAGCTAAGGGCCTTATAACATAATTAGATATACTTTTTACAAGTTGATATAAGGCCTTTCTCTTAACTTAAGAAGGGTTTTGTACATTATTTTATATCAATAAAAAGCTAAAATCCAAGAATCACAACAATGTACTTATGTACTCACACAGGACAAGTTATCTTGGGTAAAATTATATAAATAACCCTAAAATGGGAAAAATTGGAAAAATAGCACATAAGTTAGATTGCTTCCAAATTCACACTAGAAGACCTCCATATTATGCTTGATTAATCCACCAAGTTTCATGTCAAATAGAGTACATTTGCCTACTAAAATAGTGCACAAGTCCAATTTGTGATACCAAGGAGTGTTACTACATAGATGCAACAAATCCCATGGCTACATTGTAAAAAGGTCATAATATTTAACAATATATGTACAACATATAGAATCCTAGACTAATACTACACCACTTATTTAAATATTTTAATTCATTATGGTTTAATAAAGTTGAAATTCATGCTTGACAACTTTTTTTTTTTGTAAATACGAAAATTCATTCAACAGAAATTAAGTAAAAACAAGTTTAGGATGTTTAACTCCCATCATGTTAGATAGGAGATACAATGTAGCCCTAGTAAAGGGATATCAAAAACAATAAACTGATTATAAAGAGACACAGGGTACTTAGCATGAAGATAAGCTACATTATTAGCCTCCTGATAAGTATAGACCAACTGATGAGTTCCCACTTGCTCCAATAACGACTTGCAATCCCTAAAAAGGCTGTTTAACAGCACAAGGAGAATAATTAACATTAGGAGAATAATCAACATTAGTAATAGAAAGTAAAATTGCCTTAGCATCCAATTCAATCACAATAGGGAGTAAGTTCCTATTAATGGCCAAACTCAATTTGTCTCTCAGACTATACAACTCGACCTCAAAATTGGAAGTTACTCTAAGACCTCTATTATAGCTCACAACCCAACATCATCACAGTTATGGATAACTGCTGCACACCTAACCAAGCTATGATTGCCTTAGAAAGCTCCATCAAAGTTCAACTTAAACTAACCAATAAGAAGGGGCTATAGCTGACCTTTCTAACCTGTTGCAACTTGGAATTACCAACTGACCCTTAATGATCCAAAATTCCATAGCATTGGCCAATGTTAATGACTTGTAGTTACTATTGCCCTGGTTAGGTTCAAAAATCTTTTTGTTTTTAAAAAGCTAGATATTCCGTATATCAAAGACAAACAAGGTAAACCATGGGATACTCAAGTTACTATAGTTCTTAAAACAGACAAGATTACATTTCAATCAATCAGCACAATCAAAATGGAATGATGGAAGACATCATCAGGTAGACTCATATTCCTCTAAAGGGATTGAGCAACATTGCACTCATACAGGATATGTAGCACAGAGTCAAGAACAAAAGGATAGTGAGTACAATTAAAGGAAACATCCATTCATCTCCTAATTAACATTTCTCTAATGGGTTTTTATTTAAAATAGCTAGCTAGATAGAAAAATGAATTTTAGGGAGAATGTTAACTTTCCATATCCATTGAAAGAAGTTCTCAATTGGTTAATAGGACTTAACCTTTAACATATAATAAATACTCTTAGTAATACATTCTCCTATACTACAAAGTCGTCAGACAATAATATTGACCTGCTCAAAGTGCTAAAATGACAGCTAAAAATAAGGTTCAGCAAATTGGATGGTAGACAAAAAGAAACTAGTGAAACATTCCAAAACTCCTCTCTAATATGTTTTCTAACCTTGAGTTATCTCTTTAGATGGGTCCCTTAATCAAGCTTCTAATAGGACCACTGCTAGTCCAAATATCAATCCAAAAATTAACTTTCCTACTATCAGAGGTGAGATATTTTCCCCTAAGCACTTGAACCCAAAGGGCCCTTCCATGTTTAATAAAATGCCATGCAAGTTTGCTAATCATTTCCTAACACTTATCAAAATGACTAACATATGCTATAAAAAAATTATGCTCTTTTGCCAAGATACTGAGTAAGTTTTTAAAATGGTACTCTTATCATTAATTAAATTTTGCAAAGATAGTTTTGTATTTTTGTTTCATTAAAACCATAAGAAGTAAAACTTAGCTAGGGAGGGTTAGGTAAGTAACTTCCCATGCTTTATGGGAAGTATGACTTCCCCTATTTTTTTTTTAAGTTAGTAGCCAACCAAACAATTTAATCATTTTCTACTTCTTAAAAAATTGTATTCCCTATGAAACTTTCTATAAACCAAACCACTTCTTTCTATTGTTCCAACGATACCTCAATGAAACGTAAATCCAAAGACATTAGGCCCATTGGAAAAGTTGGAGAAATTCTTTACATGTCCTATAGGTATTTTCACACAGATTAAGAAATGTTAGTTAATATAAATAGAGTAATTAATTTTGTTAATATTGTTACTTTTATACCCCTATTTAAACCTATGAATGAATGCATTTCAATTTTAGAGTGCCTTCCCAAGTGTCACAGTTCGGGACTTGTGACCAAATTTAGCAGGCAAATGTGCTCGAATTTAGATGAATCTTGACACAAAAATCAAGCATGAAGAGAGGATCATGTAGCGTAAATTTGAAAGAAAATGCTCACGTAGATTATTTTTTTGATTTTTCCCTGTTTTGAGGGTGTTCACATAATTTTGACCAAGATAATTTATCCAATGCAAGTTGATAAGCACATGGCTATAATCCTTGAATTTTTATCTTCGCATTGATATTTTTTGGTGCATTAGAACCCTTAGGAGTTAGGAGAAAAGTCCTTATATCAACTAAAAAAAAGTATGGCTACTCCTGTTGATAGGGATTTTGCTTAGAATGCTCTTTAGGAAGGAGTGTCTAGTGACCTGAGGTGGTCATTGAGGCACTTGTCTAGGGGATCAAGTGTGTAGCCTTAAGCCTTCTTTACACACTCGAGAGTCTATAATCGTGGCTCTTTATATGAGAATAAAGAAGTAGCACCTCTTCAATCAAAATATTATCCCACAAAATTTTTTTTACTTTTGGTCGCATACATCTACATTTGTTCAAATTGCTTGAACACATCATGAATGTTTGTGTGAATGACTTAGTTGCCTTTATATGTGATTTGGTTGCTATGTGCTATGTGATTTGTGCTTATGATTAACTTGATGTGCTATAAATTGGGGGTGTTGCCCGTTATTTTCAAAACTCAGATGGTGTATGACCGATTAGCTAGCTTATTCTCAGGTACTAATTGATTAAGTGTTGAGCGAAAAGTCTAAGCACCACACATTCTGACAATCAAGCTACCAAACCATGATAATTTGGTATTAGAGCCTGGTTTAAACCACGCTTCTTTGTTTTCTGTTACACCCTATTAATATGCCTCTATGTCGAAGAAAATGACATCCGCTGAACACTTTGATGCAATTGATATAGCAATTGGGAATCTCAAGGGAGTTGTCAAAGTTGTAAGAAATATAAAAAATGAAAAGATCCCTGACCTTTTTTGAAGGGCCCAGAATTAGAAATCTCTTAAGCATTGAGTCTCGAATCTTGAAGCTAGCGCAAGAGTCAAAGGCACGGGAATTAGTGAACTTTCATAACTTGGTAAGTGGCTTGTTATGATTGAAAGCAATCGAAAGGATTTGAGGGATGCTAGGAAAAACCTTACCAACGAGGTGAAGAATGTAATAGCCACTCTTTATGTTGAGATGAATGACATAGCAGCCTCAATGAAGGTTTTGATGATGGCCATTGGAAACAGTTTGCAGAAGGGTGGTGCCTCAAAGCGAAGGGGGAAAGTGAAAATCCCTGAACCAAGGCCATATATAGGGGAGAGAAATGCACAAAAGGTTGAGAATTTTGTATTCAATATGGACCAATATTTCCAAGTAGTTGGCATTACTTCTGAGGAAGAACAGCTGAATCGGACGACCATGTTCCTCATAGACAGCACCAAGGTCTGGTGGAGGACTAAGTATCAGGCTATTTAGGAGAGAAGGTGTAGTATCAATACTTGAGAAGAGCTCAAGCAGGAATTGAAGGTGTATTTCTATCTTGAAAATGTGGACTATTTAGCTTGACAAAAATTGCAGGAGTTAAGACAAATAGGATCTATTTAGGACTTCGTGAAGATGTTCACAACAATTATGTTAGATATAAAGGATATGACTGAAAAGGATAAGATATTTTGGTTTATAGAGGGTTTATTGCAAGAAGTTGCCATGGAACTCCAAAGAAGGAGAGTCGAAAGCCTCTCAGAAGTGGTGATTATAGCTAAATGCTTGTCCAACTATGACATTAGCTTTCCTTGAAAAAAGTCCAATGAAGGGGGCTCAAATACTGCTCATGATGGCCAGTTAGGCAAGGGTGGTAATTCCAAGAGTGGGGGAGGAGGAGCCTCATCTCACTTGCATGTTTTAGGATCATCCCAAACATCCATTAGTAAAGGGAAGTCTAAGACCCTAGCTTGTTTCTTATGTAAAAGGCCTCATAAAGTGGCAGAATGTCCATACAAGGCTACCCTTAATGCCTTACAAGCTAAACTTCAAGTGGAAGTGGAACAAGGCAACGAAGGTGGTGATGAAGATCTTGATAGGGAGGTAAAGTCTTGTGTTAGGATCGATGCAATTTGATTCCTAGACTTCCAAGAGTAGCAAGACAACAACAAAACATGGTAGATCTCATCCCTATTGGGGATCTACTCAAGCAAAAAGCTATGCGGGTTCGAGGATACCACCTCACATAGGAGCAGAGGAGGTAGTGGACAAGGCACATCAAGAGAGATGTGCAAAATAGGCAAATCTTTTTAATGAAGAGTCTATCAAGAAGCCTAAGGGCGTAGTGTGTTCAAGGAGTAGCTGCCTAACACCTATATTTTCATTATATCTAATTATGAAGTTCTTGCATGCCACAATGTGAATTTTTTTTTGTTGCTCATGAATTACTTGTTCATTTTAAGAAAGCACAAATTGATAAGCTGAAAAGTGAATTAAAGCATTATGTTTGGAATGGTCCTTACCTTTGGAAGTTTTGTAGTGACCAAGTTATTAGAAGATGTGTGCTTATGAATTTGATTCCACTCTTAGTTTTTGTCATTCATTTGTATGTGGAGGCCATTTTGGACCTAAAAGAACAGCTAGGAAGGTTTTGGATTTTGGACTTTACTGACCCACCTTGTTTCATAATGCTTACACATATTGAAAGAATTGTGAGCAATGCTAAAGAATGAGCAACATTACTTGTATGAGTGAGATGCTTCAACAACCATTTTTATTTTGTGAGATATTTGATGTTTAAGGCATTTATTTCATGGCTCATTTTCCCTTTTCTTTTGGCTTTACTTACATTCATCTTGCTATGGATTATGTGTCAAAATGGGGGGAGGCTAAGGCCACTCAAATTGATGATTCTTGAGTTGTTGTAGATCTTGTCAAATCACAAATTTTTAGTAGGTTTGAAGTGATCAAGGTTCACATTTTTGTAGTAGGCAAATGAAAGCATTGTGGAGGAAATATGGAGTGCTTCACAAAATTTCAACACCTTATCACCCTCAAACCAATGGCCAAGTAGAAGTTTCTAATAAAGAGCTCAAGCAAATTTTGGAGAAAACAGTCTAACCAAATAGGAAAGATTGGAGCTAGAGACTTGAAGATGCTCTTTGGGTTTATAGGGCTGCCCATAAGACACCCATTGAAATGTCCCCTTATCAGGTTGAGGAAATCTACTTAGAAGCATATGAGAATTCAAGAATTTATAAGGAGAAAACAAAGGCTTTTCATGACAAAATGGCAGCTGGGAAGGAGTTTGAAGTTAGATAAAAAGTGCTCCTTTACAACTCAAGGCTCAAGCTAATGCTTGGTAAGTTAAGGCCTAGGTGGTTGGGTCCATTTGTTGTTACTAATGTTTTTCCATAGCATGTAGTTGAAATTAGAATGTAGCAACAAACAAGAGCTTCAAGGTGAATGGACATAGGTTCAAGCACTTTCATGAGGGTTTGCAAGAGCAAACAATTGAGGAGTTGAACTTGCATAATGCCACATATATGGATTGAGAGAAGTTTTATCTAGCCAAAGACGTTAAAGAAAGGCAGCTACTTAGGAGGCAACCTAAGCATCTCCTTCACCCTACCTCTTTTATTTTGCTTGTCCATTATGTGTTGTTATTTGTACTTACATTAAGGACAATATAGAATTTAAGTGTCAGGGGAGGCCTTAGTTTGCTTTGTTTTGTTTTTTGGTTTTCTTGAAAAAAAAATTCAGTTTGTATTTTTTAGTTTTTAGGTGCTTTTTGATAATGTTGAGTTTGCTTTGGCCTTGAGTAGGTTTCATTTGAATTTTGAAGATTTCATAGCATGATTGAATAATAGTTTTGATTCTTGATTCTTCATTTTCAGCTAGTAGTGATTGATTTTGGAAGTTGGTAGGTTGCATTGGTAGACAATTTCTAACTTGTGAGATTTTGAGCCTTCAATTATGTATATATCTTTAATTTCCTTTCCTTTCTTGTGTGATTTTCTTTCATGATTGTGCGCTCTAAAACTTGCTTTGAATCTTGTTGAAGTTACATTTAACACATGCATGCACAAAAGTGATTAAGGCATTCTTTCATAGAGCCTTTTATTCCATTAGCTTACCTTGCACATTTTTTTATCATTGTTTAGCTCTTTTGAGCTTATTTGACCATTTTCTTGTTCTTTAGCATTAAGTATAGCGATGCTAAGTCTCTAATATCTTTGCCTAACCTTAGGGATTAGTAGAGCATTTAAGTCATTTTGAAATAGATTTTTGAACAAGTGTGGGGAGGATCTTGATTGGTGGTGAAAAAGGTAATTGTGGCAAATATTATGGTTAAGAAATTAAAAAAAAAGAAAGAGAGAAAGAAAAAAATTCTATTGAAAAAAAAGCTAAAAAAAAGAAACAAAAGAAAAAGAATGAAGAAAAAAGAAAAGCGGTTCAATGTGAAAATTGTGATGTTGTATTCCCCAATTGTGATTGTTTGATTACTTGAATCTTGATCTCAATTCAATGCTCTTTTAATCTCTTTGGTTTTTAACCTTTCATATCCCTTCCATTCCATTCCTTTCCTTTTTTCCTTGATCCCATTACAACCCTTAATAAAGTCCTTTTGATTTGTGTTATGCATATGACTTTGGTAGTGGAGATGAGATGAGGAGCAAGCTTATGGTAGTACATTGTCATGAAAAAAAATTGAGTGAAACACCTACCCACATCATAGACACATAGAGAGTTGGAGAGGTTGCTTGAGAGGTTCTATCAATATGATTCACCTTCCTTTTGATTGAAATTGCTTTGATAGTTAATTTTTGAGTTTCAAGTTGTCAATTGTGTTGTTTATGATGTGTTATATTTTCTAAAAAAAATTTCATTTGTTTCCTTGCTTTTGGTTAGGCATTCCCCTTATCATTTAAAAGTTAGTATTTAGTAGTTTAGTCTTTCAGTTTTGAATAAAGTTGTATTTGTCCAAGGATGTGCAAAGGCTCAGTGTGGGAGAATTTGATTAACAAAATATTTTCACATTTATTTCCTCTCATACTTTGTCTCTTAGGATGTTAATTGAGTTTAATTTAGTGAATTGACCTTGTTTTATGATTTGGTCATGATTTGGAGGTTAATCAAATTCATTGTTCAATGATGGATTTTTAACACTATTTTAGGTTTCAAGCTATAAATTGAGCTTCAGATGTTCGATTGGGTCAATCTTTATATTGTTGGAAATCTCAAAGAAAGCTTTACAACTTTCATGTTAAGGCTAGAGCCCAATTCTATCATTTGGAGTCTCAAAATTTGTTATCAAATCGGCCCATTGTTTCTATCCAAATTGATTTTGTCACAATAATTGGATCATAATTGAAGCTTCAATAGGTCAAATGATGTCAAACTAATGCTTAGAGGTTTTTAAGGTCCAGCCTTATGATGTCAAGCCTTAAACATAGTGAAACTATGTAGTTTTAAAGGTCAACACAAAGGCTAAATTAAAACTAGTGTTTTACTCTATAGATGACTCATTTTGTGTTTAAATTTATGAATATTGTTTAGAGGCTTCAATTGTAATAAGACTTGATTCATTGTGAGCCAAAGAGACAACCCATGAAGCTTAGTGAGGGCTTAGGAGATATAAATAGCCGAAACCCTTAGAGATAAAAAATTCTTTGTCAATTTTACATTTAGACTTTCATCTCTCTTTAGTTTCTTTCTACATTTTTTTGGCAGTCATGGAAGGCTAAGTCTAAGGGTATCACACTCTAATTAGTTTGATTTTCAGACCTTGTTCTTATCTATTTAAGTTTAGTTGATTTACTCTTGTTTCTTTTGTTATCTTGCTGTTTGGTTACATGTATAATTGCTAATGTGGCCACTTGGTGATTGTATGTGTCATCTATGTTTAATTGATGAATATAGCTAAATTTAGTGTTGAATGTTGGCTAGTAGTTTAATGTTCTTCACATGAGAAGTAGGGTTTAAGTGATTGAATCAAAAGTGTTTGGTCAAAACCTTATGCTAAGTACCTTTAATGAAGAGCGAGAGGAGCACAAGTGAGGGCTATAAAAATCTTCAACATCAATAAAAATGATTGTTGAGCAGCAGAGCACAGGAGTGGCAAAGGGAGGAGAAAAGAGAAAAGAAAAAAGAGGGAAATTGGGGTTTTGGCGCCAAGGGTTACTGATATAATAAGCTTCTTATAGTAAAAACCGTGATTAATGAAATAGTTTCATTCTTTCCCTTGGCATTCATTGGGGAGTGCAAATTTTTTTTCTTTTTCTCAGTCTATTATCGTGGAAAAATTCAAAATTTGAATTTCCCACAAACATAGATCGTGGGAAAGCAAAAATAAAATAAAGTTATATAATAATCCAAAAATCTCACTTTATCCATCTTTATTCCCATAGTTTCCAACAGTGTTGAAATCACAGAAAGTATCCATCTCTATTCTCACTTTATCCATTTGAGTTAATTAAGTGGATGATAGTTTTTTATTCCAAGTTTTGTATAGTTTAAAGTTTTAATTTTCAAGTTTTCCATGTTGATAGGGGTAAAATCCAATTACTCCAAATTTAAAAGACATATTTTACATTTTTCTTTTTTTATATAAGATAAATGTCTCACAAAATTCACCATTAAATTTGAATAATCAATCATAGAAATTAGATATGTAAAATTTCATATTAATATTATAATATTTGATACTCCAATTCTAAAGTTGACAAAATATGCATTTGAAATATGAGAAAAAAATTAACTATTTGATTATATACTTATTGTTAATTTCTTTCGAAACTGGTTATGCACAATATTAGGATCACTTGTAATCTTGTGGTTGAACTGATAAAATTATATTCTAAGAAAAAGTTATGTAATAATATATGAATTTATGTAAGTTAATGATGTCAATTCATCCTAGTCCAATTGCACATATTGCCATGTCCATAAGCATAGGATATATATACTAAATTCCCATTCCAAATTGATCAATACCCAAGTGATAATACAGTAGCACTTGGTTTTACTAAATTATTAGGAAACCAAAGAAGTGATTAAGTTTTACTTTGCAGCTTAATTAAGACGTTATTAGCAAGCTAGGTATCTAAACGTAGAAGTCGTCAAGGTAACAAACTCTTGCACTCTCTTCTATCCTTTGGTAAAACTTTCTTGCGTGAATTTTTCTTCCATTTTACCAACTCCTTTGGTAATAATAATCAATCAACGGACTTCAATTTGTTAACAAAATTTTCTTGTACTAATCGGTTCAACAACCTAATTTCACAAACAATGACCAATTACTTATTACTAATAAAAAATAATACTATATCTTGGCGATAACTTTGATGCTCAGAAGATATATGATAAAAATAAGAACCATACAGCAGCGAATCAAAATATTGCTACCAGATTAGTGTATATTGATAAATGTTCCATTATAAGTTTTGATAACCTTGATCTTAAATAAAAGTGGTTTGGCACTAAAATCGTAATTAAAAAATAAAAATTATATCATATTATT
>JANHAO010023497.1:0-11879 GCA_026873985.1 Saraca asoca
AATTATTTATATTAAAAATATTAAATTAATATAAAATAATATTATATATTAAATTAATATATAAAATTAAATTGGGTGGAATGTTTGGATGGAATGGATATTCCATCCATTCCATCTGATCAAACCACATAATCCTTAATTTCATCTCCCATTCCTTTTCCATTCCATCGAACCAAACACCATCTATGATCATGCTGAGTAACGTTACCCTTTATAAGTTGATTAGGATTAGGTTCACCACCTTAATCAGCCACTAGTGGTTGCATTAAGCTTCTACTCGGTACAACACCACTTTCACATGACACAAAATGTCCAAAATCAATAAGTTCATATGTGGTTTGTGACTTATCAATAGTCCCAATAGATGGAAACTCATTCTCCAAGAAGGTAACATCCCTTGAATTGAACTCAACCTTTTTACCCCTTTACTCCAAATTAATGAACATATACCTACTAGAGTGTTTAGAATAGTCAAGAAAAACACATTTCCTCCCATATGACCCAACTTTACCAAACTCATGATTCAGAGTATAGACATAAGCCGTACAACCCCAAGGCTTGAGATTACTCAAAATGGGGCTTTCTAATAGTCTAAAGCTTATAAAAAGTAGTAGGGATAGATTTGGAATGCACTTTATTAAGAATATGGATTGTTCTGAGTAAGGCATCTCCCCAAAAGGAGAGATCCAAGTTCGTCTTTGCCATCATGGTCCATATCATATCAAGGAGAGTCTGGTTTTTCCTCTTCGCCACCCCATTCTGTTGAGGTGTGCTAGGGATAGTAAGTTGTCTTTCTATTCCCTTTTCCTCACACAACCTCTTAAATTCATTAGATAAGTACTCACTTACCCTATTAGTGCTCAAGGACTTAATAGTTTGGTTTAATTAGTTCTCTACTAAAGACACATAAGATCTAAAGCAACTTAACACTTCACTTTTATATTTTAGAAGATAGACATGGCTATAACAAGTACAATCATCCATGAATGTCAAAAAATACCTATGACCAAGTCTTGATACCATATTTAAAGGTCCATATGCAATAGAATGAATTAATTGCAATGGATAATCATATCAAACACCTTTTCCAAATGATTTACAAGTAGCCTTATTGGCAAGATAAAACTCATAAGTTAGGAGTGAGACCTTATAATGATCCAAGTAGGCCACTTTTGGCTAACTTTTGCATCCTATTTGGCCAATATAAATGGCAAACAACTTGATCATTTGACTTCACAATAAGCCAATCACCTAAAGAACTACTACCATTAGCAATAGTATCTAACATAAAGAAACCATCCTTAAGAAAAAAAGTACATAACTTGACATTATTATAAGAAATATCCAATACACCATTATGAAAATTCAAATAGAAACCAAAGTGCATAAAACAAGTTATGAAGATTAAGTTTCTCCTTATTTTAGGTACAAATAAACCACCCACTAATACTAAATGGTTTCCATTAGACAAAGGTATTTTGCAAATTCTAATGCCTTTGACTTCCAAACAAGAGTTGTCACCCATAAAAACGCACTTGGTTCTAGCACTAAGCTTTCTATAGGCTACGAAAATGTCTTAATCTCGAGCTCTGTGGTGAGTTGCTATTAAATCAACAACCCACAAAGAGTAAGATTTATTCATTAAAATATATGATGAAACATGTGTATAAGAAGTAGAGAATATTTGTACCCTAGGATTTTTGCATTCCTTAGAAAAATGATCCTTCAAGCCACAACTAAAGCACTTGATTTTTGCTTTGTTTTTTAGCTTTTTATGTTTCTCATCAAAATTTGATTTCTTAGTACTAGAATTGGAACCTTCAATAGAGAACTTTCTCTTTTTCTAACCTTTATTCTTCTTTTTCTTTAATGAAAAAGGTGCCTTAGCAACATATGCTTTGGATGGGTTCTTAATGTCCATCACCTCAGCCTCTGACAAAAGATACATGACAATATCATCAAAGGTCTTAATCTCTAAATTTTGGCATAAATTGATCTTTAATCAAGTGCAACTCATCATCGAGAAGGGACCAAATACTTTCAAGCTTGAGATCATGTGAGACATCTCTCAAAGGAATAATTCTCAAACTTAAGGAATAAGGCTCTTTGTTTCTCCAAAGAAACACTTCCATACTTGGTTTTCGTGATATCCCATATTTCTTTGGCCAAACCAAGCATGGCAAAGTTAACCATCAAATCGTCAGTTATTCTACTAAGCAAGGTGACCTAAGCCATGGTGTCTTTTTTTTAGAGCCTTATACTCAATTTTATCCATCTTTAATGCTTTTGGAGCCAACCCTAGAAATGTAATGGATGTCATCTCGAGTGTGTCCTATTCAGTGAGAAAAAATTGAATCTTCTATTGCTATAGAGGATAATTATCCCAATTGAGCTTCAGATTTTTGTTTAGTTCGGCTATAATGCCCTTTGTGGTAGTAAACATACTATATCATGTAATTTTATACCCATTAGCATATTCTTTTTCGCAAGACATAAATGACCATAATTGATTAAAATAACTAATCTATTCTTAAACAAACCAAAGATAAGCATTGTCTACCTATAATTAAATGGATTTAAGCATAAATTTTATTATTCCAAATAAAATCATCTATTTTTATGCCTTAAAACAACTCAGTTATAAGGAATTACTTTGCAAGCTTAAAAACATCTAGCCAAAATTTTTAAGCTTTTTTTAGTAACTTTTGAATAAAAAAACTTTTAGCATACAAGTCCATTAACATATGGAAAAACTTTAAGATACTAAGTCGCATGCCATAGGCTTTGTTCTACACCTATGAACATGTTTCTACAACCAGATGCTTTGATACAAATGTTATGATATTTTTTTTATTTATATTGGAAAATCAATAAAAAAATGATTTATAGAGATTTATGAACTCACATGTCTTTCTAAACAATGTGAGATATATTGGTCCTGAGAATAACTATAAGAACTAAGATCTTGCCCTTATTCCTTTAAGGGAATTTTATACTCTTTATTGATCTATATGAATTTTAATAGCTAAGTCAATTTTAATTATCAACTTTAATTTTCAAGTAAATGTATAGCAGAAGACTTTATTGTATCAAATTATGTAGTTAACAATTATATTGTTTATTAACTAAATTAGTAGACAAACTAGATTACAAAAATAATACAGAGTTCAATATAATAGAAATTCAAGACATAATTTATCCAAAAGTTAGAATTATATAAATAGTAACTGTGCAAGAATATAAATACAGTAATATAAAAGTAGTAATTAAAGATTCAAAGACACAAGTTTTTTAAGTGGTTCCACTTGAATTGAAACTGCAATTCATGTCTACTCCATTGGATCAATACTTAACCATATGATCATTTTTATTAACTGACATCAGAATTTAGCAATGCTCCTATTAACCAGTTTTACAACATGAATTTTCCTAGGCTCTTGTAAGACATACGATACAAAAATCCTATATATTCAACTAATTTAGATCAACCTCACAGCTATGAAGAATTACAAGAATCAATACACCTACTACAAATTGTAATCAATCTCATTATTCTAGAAGGATGCAAAAGGAAGATCAACCTCTTCCTTGGTGTCCAGATTCCTAACCCTAGAAATCTAAGAAATAAACCAAGATAGAGTTAAGAAATATAATACTATAAAATTAAGATGTAAATCTTAATTAGCTATGCAAAAATCTCCTTTAGATTACTCAAGAATTGATTGAATCATTCAAGCCAAGTGAGGTAATAAATATTAGGTGTAAGCACGCTCTGTTACCCTGTTTTCATTGTAGTGTGTTATGAAAATGAAATGAGGTTTAGTCTATTTATAGTTGAAATAAAAATAATTAATTTTCAGTTCTTGAATTGATTCATAGCTATTATAGAAACTTGTAACTAATTAATCGATCTATGAATCGATTTAGATCATGTGAAAATTCATCCTTGAATCAATTGATGAATTAATTCGTATTATTTTGAAAATAGGTATTGAATCGATTATAGAATCGATTCAGAAAAGTTCAAAACTTTCAGTAAGAAAAGTTTTCTTCATGAATTGATTTAACTTTATTTCACAAGTTCTCTTGTCATGAATCAATTTGTGAATTAACTCACAATGAAAAATAATTTTTATAAAAGTTTAACTTGTGAAGAAACATGTAAAATGTTTGTTTAAAAACTTTTGATTTAAAACTCATTTTAACTAATTTATTTATCTCAACATAAATTGCTTTAGAAAATATGATCAAGCAATTTGAATAAGATTTCAATTACAAAAGATCCTATGAAATCAAATAAAAAATGAAAACTAATATTGATCTTTTGAGCAAGCTTTGATCAACTTTGAATCCTGTAGAACAAATAAATACTTAAACATATAGTTAGTTTATGATGTTAACTAAAAATAGTTTCTAAAATTATTTTTTAGTCATCAAAACTGAAAAAAAAAATGTATAGCTAGGGTTTCCTAGGCTAGCAATATCCCCCTTTTTGATGATGACAAATAATTTAGATGAGAAAAAAAAATATTCTTCTTTATTAGTCATCTTATCTTCATCCAAAAAAAATTATCTTTTCTTCACAAGAGATTTTTGTTTTTGAAAATATCATCTTTTCTCCCCCTTTTGGCACATCAAAAAGAAATTGGTACTTAGCAAAAAGAGAAAAAAGAAATCAAATCTTCAAAAGAAATCCTAAATAACAGTTCAATTTTAACTTTATTGGACATGTACATACTCATTGTCCTGAAATAAAGAATTTATAGCTTTTGAAACTAAGCTTGATATAACAAAGAATCATAAATTCATAATCCATACATTTGGTAGAATAAAATTTAGGATATGCAAATAATAGAATATCAACCTTATCATCAAAATATCCAGATATCAAATACGATAATCTAGATATCAAAGTATTAAAGATAACAATTCATAACAAATTATCAAAATAAACCTTAGAAAATCAAAACAGATTTGGTATGTAGAAAACAGGAATGGGACTAAGGAATACATGACACAATCAATATATAATTAGCATACTAAGCAAGTAGAGTGCCTTGTTTAGGTTCAGCTTGAAGTTCATTTTTCTCATCCAACTGATGCATTTGTTGTGATAACCCATACAATTGAGTCTCTAAGGTATTGAGCCATTCATTGACCGTGCTATGGAGTATATGGGTTTCTTTCTCTATATTTCCCATGCAGTCTTCTAAAGTCTCAAACATTGATTGATGTGTGTCAAAGTGATCTAGTAAATGAATGTGCAATCTCTTCATTTCTTCAATTAATCTATTTTTAGACTCACTAGATAACCTTGCTCCCTTGAGCTTGCTGCTCCTTCAATGGATTAAGGAACCTGTACCCTTTCCCTTTTCCATGTTCCTTGGCCATCTTGTTCTAATTGCATCTTATGTAGATGTATTGTAGTTATCATGGTCATTGCATTTATTTTATTCCACAGAAATTGGCAATTTGAATTTTTTAAAAATAAGGGTAAGAATCATACTAAAAGGGAGGAATCCAATATCTGATCATTTAGAACAATCTACCAAATACTTAGGTATGAAATATGGTATGTTAAAATTAAGTTGATTTTTGATGATCCACATCAAAAGTAACTCATCCTCCATAATTTGAGTAAAATTTGTTACCCTTGGAAGTATCACCTTACATATAGTGTAATGTAAGGTCCTGTCCTCAGGAGATAGGCCAGTAATCAACAATTTCCTACTTTCATTTTTAGGGGTGGAATAAGGGAATAATAGTTTAATGGTAGATTCCTTACTACAATTAGGAATGGATCCTGCACTAAGTTTTGGAGGTGATGGATCCATATAAAAAATATTTGCCAATAGTACTAAATCAACAACAACATGTTTATGTATAACATGACAACTTATCATTAGAACTGATAAGTTTTCATAGAACATTTTAACTAACCTAGAATAAGTAGTTGCCTTTTGTGTCAAAAATTTGTCTAACTTGTATTTTGCTAATAGAGCAGGCAAGTGTATAGTTTTTAGTAATGTATCATTAAAACACATGAAAGGCTCTATTTTTCTATTTGATAATTGTAGGAAGTTCACATACTCACTAGACGACCTGAAATGTGTTTATTCTCCTACTTATGCAGAGGATTTGCTTGCATCCTTGTCCTTGTTCTTTGAAATTGCAAGTTTAATTGCATTTCAACATTTTTTTGACATTAGGGTTTTAAGGTGTGAAAACAGTTTAGATATGAGATTTGGGTGAGAGAATTTCAACTGGTGCAAATGGGTAAAACTATTAAATGAGGTCAAAATTGATTCAATATATATAGAAATTAGGCTATAAATCAAGTCGGTAGTCAATTTAGAGTGTATTTTACGTGTTGTGAATCGATTCATGTGCAAGTTTTAGAATGTTGAATTGATTCTGGAATCGATTTGGTTATAAAATTATATATTCGGATTATTGAGGTGAATAGATTCTGTAATTGATTAGATTAAAGTTGAATCGATTGTGGAATCGATTCAAAGAGGTAGATAAAAGATTTTTAGAAAAATTTAGAGTTCCTAAAAGATTGAAAATTTTGTGAATTAATTCTAGAATTGATTCAAAAACTTTTGAAAAACCTGGAAAAATTCTAATTGATTCATGAATCAATTCAAACAACCCTGAAGACAATTTTCATGCAATTTTGCCCTAAAATTATTTAAAAGTGACATATTTACTAGTAATACTCAATTTAATGCCATTGAAACTTAATCTTCACATCAAATACTTGCAAAACAAACCTAGGGATATCGTTAATGCCTAAGTTAGTAATTGCAATGTAAGATATAATCTCAAATATAGAAACTTCTTTTGAAAATGTTTCAATTCTTCATACAATCCAATTTCCAAATATTACCAACATAACAGTTTTGTGACAAAGCAAGTTCACTTTACCTTTTATCATTTTATCTCCAAATCTACAAAACAAAAATTTATGTTTGCTTTTTTAGTACCTAGTTGAACTTGGGTCCAAACTTGTTAGAAAAATCAACAGTACATCTTTTAGGTAACCACACTAGTTTTTCTTTTGGTTTTAGAATATATATACCATTTCTATATGGATAATGTTTTATATGATGTCTTTTATGGTTACAGTAAAAACATGCAATATATGCAAAATTTCTTTTGGATTTAGACGGCTTATATCCTAATCCATATTTACTTTGAAATTGTTTTTGACTTTCTAGAATATTATTAAATCTTCTATTGCTATTAGTAAATCTTTGTAATGATTTCATTAGTGAAGCGATTTCAGATTTATATGACTCACACTGATTACATGCCTTTTTTTTTTCATTCAACTTTTCAACTAAAGCATTTAGATCATTGTTTTGTTTTCCTGATCACTTTAACTTCTTCAGCAAGTTTTCTTTTTCAATTTTGACTTGCTTTAAGTCTTTCCTAGTTTTAACTAGTAAATCATACATTTCAGCATACAAGTCATCAATATCATCAAAGTCATTTTTAAATTCATTATCTAAATCACTAATATATGTACCATGAGGAAAGGATGGATATTGAAATACCTCAATATTTTCATCAAATCTAGCCATAAGACAAAGATGTGCTTCTTCATCTATTTCCTCATCTTCTGTTGAATCAGCATTTCCATCTTCTCAAAAAGCTAAATTTCCTTTCTCTGATGCTTGTTCTCTCTTCTTTCTTTCACTCTCAAGTTGTTTCTTTAAATACATTGGACAGTCTAGCTTAATGTGTCTCGGCTTTTTACATTCAATGCAAATTGGTATTGTTTTTTGATGCACTTCCTTGTTCACCCTTATTTTGCTTTCTTTTTTTGGTGGAATAATAGTTTTCTTCTTCTCTTTATTCCTCTTTTCTTTTAAAATCCTTTGCAACTTCTTACTAAGTAATGTCATTTCTTCTTTTTCATCTACAACTTCATCATTTTTAGATTGATCTTTATTTGAATCAAGTGCATTTACAAATTTCAAAGCCAATGCCTTTTTCTTTTTATCAACTCCATTGTTCTTGTATCTTTTGAGTTCCAATTTGTGTTCTTCTAAGTTTCCAAAATGTTCTTGAATTGTTGGCATCCCTTTTGTTAGTGATTCCTTAATGGTTGTCGCTTTAGGTTGCCACTCTTTAGTTAAAGATCTTAATACCTTGTTAACCAAATCATTATTCTTAAACTTTCTACTAAGCAACATTAGATGATTAGTGATTGTAGTGAATCTTTGAATCAAATCCTTTATTGACTCACCTTCCTCTATCTTAAACATTTCATATTGAGATATTAGAAGATGTACCTTAGATGCCTTAACTTGTGTAGTGCCTATGTGTGCAATTTCTAAGGTATCCCAAATCTTTTTACCATTAACACAATTAGAGATCCTTTCATGCTCATTAGGTTAAAGAATTAGAAATAATATATTTTACTTTAGTTGTAAGTAAATGTCTTTTTCCCTCATCTTTAGTCTACAATGATTTAGGCTTAAGCTATGGTAATCCATTTATTAATGTTATAGGTGGTTCATAACCTTCTTCAACTAAATACCACATGTCTATGTCTATAGCTTATGTAAAATTCCTAATTTTTTGTTTCCAGTATGTGCAGTGTTTACCATTAAATCCTGAGGGTTATGCATAGGAAGGCATTCTGGTAAGAATATAAAGTTAGAATTTATTATTTCCTCTGAGCTAAAAGAGTATCAAGAGCCAAAGCTCTTATACCAACTATTGGTCCAGAGAATAACTATAAGAACAAAGATCTTGCCTCTATTCCTTTAGGGGCATTTTATACTTGTTGACAATCGAATCCGATCATCCTAAGTTTAGAACCCTAAACTATATATTAAATGTAAAGAGAGAGAGAGAGAGAGAGAGAGAGAGGAGAGAGAATAGGGAGACACCAGAAGTTTTTAATTTGATTTGACTAAAGTCGGTTTGACCCATACATCCATGGCTTTTATTACTCTTTGTTGAGTGTTTTGTATCTGATGATTGATTGTCCTCTGTATAATGATTTCACCCTCGTTTTATAATGGTTATAGGGTTATAGTTTGAAGATTTATAATAGATAAGTATCATGACTTAATTAGGATTACATAATAGATAATAACGAGTTCCTATAAAAATAGGAAGCTAAATAGATTTCCTAGGACTGACGGTTGTGGATGTGAGCTTTAGTTTGCAAGTTGAGCCTTGTTCTCAATGACTAGAGGTTGCTGCTTTGACTGACATTGATCGGTGACCTTAGCTCATATATAGCGACCTGATATCTTGGTCCAGTGACCTCAATCCTAGATAAACTAGGCCCTTATTAGCTAAGTCTATCCATTGGGCTTTTACCAGTCCGTTTGTATGATTCCAAAAATACCCACAACAATATTCTTTATTGATCTAGATGAATTTTAATAGCTAAGTCAATTTTAATTGTTAACTTTAATTTTCAAGTAAATGCACAGAAGAAAACTTTATTGTATCAAATTATGTAGTTAACAATTATATTTTTTATTGATTAAATTAGTAGAAAAATGAGATTGTAGAAATAATACAAAGTTTAGTATAATAGAAATTCAAGATAGAATTCATCCAAAAATTAGAATTACAAAAATAGTAACTGTGCAAGAATATAAATGTAGTAATATAAAGACAATAATTAAAGATTCAAGACAGAAATTTTTTAAGTGGGTTAACTTGAATTGAAACTGTAATCCAGGTCTACTCCACTGGATCAATACTCAACCATATGATTGGTTTTATTAACTAACATAGGAATTTAACAGGGCTCCTATTAACTAGTTTTACAACAAGAATTTTCCTAGGCTCTTGTAATGCTTATGATACAAAAAACCCTATATCTTCACCTAACTTTGATCGACCTCACAGCTATGAAGAATTACAAAAATTCAATGCAATTACTTCAAATTGTAATCAACCTCACAATTCTAGAAGGATGTAAAGGGATGATCAATCTCTTCCTTTATATCTAGATTCCTAACCCTAAAAATCTAAGAAATAAACCAAGATAGAGTTAAGAAATATAGTACTGTAAAATTAAGATGTAAGTCTTAATTAGCTATGCAGAAATCTTCTTTAGGTTGCTCAAGAATTTATTGAATAATTCAAATAAGGTGAGGTAATGAATATCAATTGTAATCTCTATCTGTTACTCTGTTTTCATTGTAATATGTTATGAAAATGAAATGAGATTTGGTCTATTTATAGTTGAAATAAAAATAACTGATTTTTAATCCTTAAATTGATTTATAAATCAATTCGTAGCGGTTATAATAAGCTTGTAACTAACTAATTGATTTATGAATTGATTCAGATCATGTGAAAATTCATCACTAAATTAATTAATGAATCATTTCGTATTGTTTTGAAAATAGGTATTGAATCAATTTAGAAAAGTTCTAAACCTTTGGTAAGAAAAGTTTTCTTCATGAATCAATTAGTGAATTAATTCAAGTTCATTCACAAGTTTTCCAGTCATGAATCGATATATGAATTGATTAACATAATGAAAAATAATTTTTATAAAAGTTTAACTTGTGAAGGAACGTGTAAAATGTTTGTTTGAAAACATTTGATTTAAAACTCATTTTGATTGATTTATTCACCCTAATGTAAATTGTTTTGCAAAATATGATTGAGCAATTTGAACAAGATTTCAATTACAAAAGCTCCTATGAAATCAAATAAAAACCTAAAACTAATATTGATCTTTTGAGCAAGCTTTGATCAACTTTGAATCCTGCAAAATAGATAAACACTTAAACATATAGTCAGTTTATGATATCAACTAAAATTTTTTTTCTAAAATTATTTTTCAATCATCAAAACTGAAGAAAATGTGTAGCAAGGATTTTTTAGGCTAACAAGCTATAATGCATATAGGACCTTTGATCTTAATGATCTTGTAGAACAACCCTAGGATGATAGAAATAGCCCCAAAAATGTGCCTAGGATCAGCAACTAAGTTAACATTATAAAGAGTAAAATGGAAAACTTGTTTACTTCCTTTCTAGCATAATAAAGACCTGAGCATAATGTTTGAATCAAGAGCCAATAGAATAACTGAATATGTGTGTACTTGTCAAATTATGATTCACCTTACTTAGATAGTAATATTAGTTACATTACCTAAAAAATATGCCTTTTGGTTGTCCAATGGTTACATACCCAAAAGTCATAACCATAACACTTAATTCTATCATTATCATATAATAATGGAGTGTAATTAAGCTTAAAAACCATACATGAGGAATCAAGAATTTTTTCTCTTATTCTTTCTCTCTTCCTTAATGGTTATGGGAGATGAACATATGTTGGATTTTTTAATAATAAGCTCCATAAATTTATCAATATTGGTGTGGTTGATTTCTACCTTATTATTACTAAATTAAACATAATCACATGTGTAGGAGATTGAAAAGACACATTTTTCTTCCTTACACATTCTATCCACCTAGGTGGAAAATAGGCCTAAATTATCTTGAAGAATGAACCAAAAGACACATCTTTATCTTTTATCAATAATTCTATAAAAAAGGAGAAACAAATGTGTTAGAATTTAGAAACCTTTTCTTTCTTATTCCATGTAACTATCATGTGGATTGAGATTGCATCAAAAGATTTGTTGATCACTAATTAGAGTGGACCAATATAGATGGTAAGGTTCATAAAGAACATATCACTTAGTTGCCAATACCTAGTAGCATCATCAATAACTAAATCCTTTAAGTGTAATCTTGTGTGCACATTTTATGCTTACTAAGTCAAATATTCCAACAAAGGTTATGGGGAATGCACAAGGTAGGAAAGTGAGCCATTAATTATTTAATGGATTCATAATAAGGTAAACCTTTCAATAGATT
>JANHAO010023498.1:0-11880 GCA_026873985.1 Saraca asoca
TCTTTTCTGTTCTTTATTACTTTCTTTTTCTCTCAATTAATTTAGATAGTTGAGTTGTAAAGATTCTAGTAATTGATATAACTTCCCTGTGGGAATGACTCGTATTTGCCAGTACTAGCTACAACTACACCGTGTACTTATAGAATTCAAACATTAGGCCCTGTTGCCAAGTTTGATCTTCACTAATTTTGGGAGCTACGACTTGGTGCGGAATGAAGGAGGCTGTGCCAGTATTGGCACTCGTCGTGGGGGCAGCTATGTTTCACTGTTGCTGTATATGACCTTTGGGTTGGCCAATAGTGATTTCTGTACTCCTGGTGGCTTTTCCCCTTACCATTATGCTTAAAACAACTTATTGGGGATAAAAGATGAAAAGTGTGCAGTGGAGGCTCTTACTTTAGTGCCAAAATATTGACACCGAAATCCAGTTAACAAATCTGTGTCCAATATTACCACAGATTGCAAATTGAATATGGAAGAAAGTGGAAAAGAAAGACATTGAAAGAGAAGAAGAACAACAAACACCAAGAACTTTATGGCGGTCTGGCTAAAGTCAAGTTGGCCTCTATGTCCACGCTAATTTTGATTATCAATTAACAGTTATTTTTCTTTGCTTGATTATAATGGCAGTGCTCTCTCTTTGTTTCTATAGAGTGTCTGCATGCAAAATTCTTCCTTTTTTCATTACAATGACCGTCCCTTCCTATTTATAAAAGGAGGAAGGGTTACAAATGTAATTTTATAAGTAGCAAAATGATTATTTTCACTGTACCAGACATTTAATACTTGGTGTCAGATAATTAATACTGGGCAAATCATTATTAAACTGCCGAGGGGCTGATGTGTCGGTTTGGAGGTTGAGCTGTCAGTTAGATATGTGTGCCCTTGATTACTGATTGGACCCCATACGTGCATCTAGCTCGCCAATCTTGTGACCTGGTGTTGTGCTAGTAGAAGAGCTGGGGACTTCAACTGACTTTGCTGTACTTGCTTAGTCATTCTCCTCGAGGACAGTTGGAGTGATAGCCTTCTCGTTGATGAGTTGAAGGCCTTCCTAGCGAGCTGCGCTCCTTGCCGCGACATCGCTCAATGTCTTCAGTACGCGCTCGATTGCATGATATCCTCGCTGAGTGATTTCGATCTCCAATTTGGGCCTCCACCTAACTGGTCATGTTTCTTATTGGACTTCGGCCAGCCTAACTCGTACTTTCCGAAAAATACTCATAATAAACTTAAATCCAAATACTATTTTAAAAAAATTCATTTTAAAATGAAATGAAATTTTGTTTATAGACATTCCAAATAAGGAGTAATAATGTACAATTTTAAGTCGATACTATATAGTTTAATTTTTCTTAATTTGATCAAAATGCAAACAATCATCTCTAGATACTACATTATGCATTTGACCGATTATTATGATGGAGTATTCATCTTTTTTTGATTGTATTAGACCAATGATTTAGAAGAGAGACATAATAAGTTAATAATTTTACAATAAGAAATTATAAAATAAACATTTTATTATTTTTATTATTAATTTTAAAGGAATTAATATATTTCATATATCATCGTGCCATAAACACTTGATTTTTGGTTTAAAATAATGTAATTTCCGAGTGAGATTCTTTCTGATCAGTCCACGAACCCTTGCATGTTTTGGTTTAGGAAGGGGGAGACAAATGACGAAGGAGAGAAGACATAGATAGCGGCTATTTGTAGGCCCTACACGTTTCAGTGCGAGCCCAAATCTACTTCGATCTCAAGTTCAGCCAAATATAAGCCTCATACCTGCAAGTTCCCTGTTGATCAACATCCAGAACTCAATACGTAGTGTGTACCCAGTGCCTGCACATTTTTTAAGATTAATTTCTTAATGTCATATAATGTTATATATCATTTGCATTTTTAATCAAATTATTTATGTATAACTAATATATTAACATGATAATATTAAAATTAATTTCTTTCATTTTATTAAGATTACAGAATTATCAAAATAATTCAAAATAAATTTAACATATTTATATTTGGGTATGTGAAGAAACGTAGATTATATGTCAATTTTAGTAAGAACCGATGGAGATAGATAAAAATAATTTAAAAATTTTAATGTGGGTACATAATATTAAAATGGAGGTGCTATTTTTGTAAATAAGTTGAAAATTAATACATTAGTTATCATATAATATCTACGTATAATTGAAATGGGAAAAATAATTAAAAAAATTTAATGGGTATATTATTATAACACAACAGTGGCATTTTGGAAATATATTAAAAAATTAATACATCAGTTTTCATAAAAAACCAATGTATAAATAAAGTGGAACAAAATAATTTAAAAAAATTCAACGTGTATATTATTATGAACCAACATTAATATTTTTGTAAATATGTTAAAAATTGATACATCAGTTTTCATAAAAAATTAATGTACAAATTTTAAACATATAAATTTTAAGACATCAGTTATTTATAAAGAATCGACATAGATGTATGAGAATAGGTGTCGGTTATTACGTATTAATCAATGTTTAAAATCTAGGCATTTTTTTGTAACAAGTTAGTTTGTCCTCTTCACTCTCATTTTGCCCTCCCTTGTCTGAAATATTTATCCAAAATTATTCTCAAAACTTATTGCATTTTTCTTTGCTATCTTCGATATTCGCATTTCAAATCTATGTTGATCAAGGTAAGAAACTTTGTTCTTCTTATACTATTTTCTTTTATTTGTTATTAATTTATATCAAATTTTTTTGTATTTTATCAACTTTTTACTTTACTGTGGTTTATAGTTTAAAGTTTAGTTTTTTTTTTCTTTTATTTCTTAGTTTGTTTATTGGGAATGATTTAGGTTAAGGTTTAAGTTTTGGTTGTGGTTTGTTGTGGGTATTTTTTGGGCAATGCAAACTGGGCCGGTAAAAGTCCAACAAGAGATAGTCCAACCAAAAGGGCCTATATTATCCAAAAACTAAGGTCACTTGATAGAGATACTAACTCACCAGCCGCGAGTTCAAGACGCAAGACAAGACCAAGATGCCAAGTCATTGAGGACGAATTCTAATTCCCTGGTCAAAGTATGTTGCTCTAGCCATCCTCCGAAAGACTCACTTTAATTGAACCTGAGCATGAGATCAACTAGCACAGCCAACGGGTCACTCAGCACAAGCTCGGACTGCCAAACAAGCTACCCCAAGCATAGGTATGGAATGCCCAAGTCCAGTCATCAGCTAGAGGCACATTCTGCCAACTGACAAGTCAACCCCCAAAATCACACATCAACCTCCATAAATTGATAGGGAATGGCCAAACATTTATTGCCCGTCAAGCATTTATTATCTGTAGTGGTGGAAAAGATAGTTTTATAACTTGTCAAATTATACTTGTAACCCTCATTACCTCTATAAATAGGAAGAGAAATCATTGTAACAGATATAGTGAAAAATACATGTAGAAATTCTACCGAAATAGTGAAAGAACTCTTGTATTATTACTCTGCTAAAACACACATAGAAACCACCACATAAAAGTGAATATAAACCACCATGGACGTAAGAGTCACACTAACTTTAGTCGAATTACGATAAAAAGCTTCTGGTATCCATTGTTCTTCCTTTCTCTCTATCTCTTTCTTGTTCATATTTGCACTTGTAACTTGTAGTTTGGAGTTTTCATTGGACGTTGCCTGTTGATTGATTTTCACTGTCAACATGGTTCTTGGCTGGTATGAGATATAATCGATAATCATGTCCTGTTTTCTTTAATTAGTCTTGTAATATATATTTATTATTTATGTGTGATAAAATTATACATACTTCTATACTTTTGCTACATAAAAATCAAAGGATTGTGATTAAGTTATATTTCAAAAAAGATAATTTCAAGCTCATTGTAATTAAGTACATATTATTGATATTGAGGTTGTCTCTAAGCACACATGCATTTACATTGCCTAATGTTTTAAATATTTAGAGTATGGATTTAAGCACATATATTAATATTGAGAAGCAAAAACCTTAATTGAACTTAGATAGACCTAGAGTGATACTTATTTACCTTGATATAATTATGGTTATAGTTTCCTACGATACTCTTTAATCTTTGTTTTGATATTTTGATGACATATACTCTGAATTATTATTTTTTGAGATTGACTTCTTTTTCTTTTTTCCTTTTAAGTAGGCATATGAATCCTTCTTAGCATACTAATAACAAGAGTACCAGGGGTCCTACACTTACGAAGGAGATGACCCTGATGCATAGTAGAAAAGAGAAGATGAAAGTTGAGTTTAATGCTAAAAGTCAAGCATTTGGGGTTGGTTCATCCAAATATAAGAGTTATATTGAAATGTTGGCATGCACCAAAGTGCCAATCAATATTGAGCAGTGAAAAGAAGTACAAAAGGATATCAAAGAAAACATTTGGTAGGATGTCTTGGTATATATTAGTTATCTTAAATTTGTGTTTAAGATATTGTTGATAGTAAAAAGAGGTAAGGGTGAGCAGAAGTCCCACATCAATGAGAAGTTGGGTGTCCTCGTGCCTTATAAGGTAGGGGCATGCTAAACCTAAATGGAGAGGCACCTTTTGTGTAGAAGGTGGGCAACGACCCACACCCCGAAGGGACAAAATTGTGAGGAGGGCCACGAAGGGCCATATTCCAAAGCAAATAATACCTTACATGTGGGGAAGGCTTATACCGACCATCATCATTTGGCACCATCTATGGGGATCCTTAATGCCTCGCTACGCACAAGCCTAACCGATTGGGTGGCTTATGTTGATAATAAAAAGAGGTAGGGGTGAATATATGTCCCACATCGATGAGAAGTCGAGTGTTCTCATGCCTTATAAGGTGGGGGCATGTCAAGCCTAAATGAAGAGATGCCTTTGAGGGAGAAGGTGGGCAGCAACCCGCACCCTGAAGGGACAAAATTATGAGGAGGGCTATGAAGGGCCATACTTTAAAGTCGATAATACCTCACACGTGGGCAAGGCTCATACCGACCATCATTAGATATATATAACTATCTTCCTAGAATAATTATATATAAGTATAATCCACACATATATTGTCTTGTAGACTATATTTGATATTGATGCAAAAAGGAGAAAGAAGTCATAAAGCTTGTAAGGGAGCACTGAAAAAACTTCAAGAATTAGTTAATGAGGAATTATATCACCATCAAGAGGAAGGCGATGAAAACCCCCTTAAGAAATATATCTTCATTAATCAAAAAGTGTGGGATGATTTTACAGAGTAACACTAATATGATGATTTTTAGAAAAATTTAGTCATCTTATCTTATATTTTTTCAACTATTATGAGTAATTTGACCATCTTGTCAACTACTTTTATTTTTGTCAACAAGGTATGAGTGCAGTTTATAGGGAGAGATAAGCAAGAAACAAGTATAGGCTATCTCGTGGTAGATATGTAAAGCTGGAGTAAACTTTGGTGAAAGAAAAACTTGTTGCTTCTCATTCTGGTTCGCCTGATTCTTTCACATTTGGGCATGCATTATGAAAAGAAGAAAGGGTCAGTATAAAAGGTGAATATAAGACTAAAAAGAGCCAGATAGCTGCCAAGAAAATTACAAGTAATTGAAAAGTGTTAATTGCTTAAGTAATTAAAATTATAAGTAACTAAATGTGTTAAGTGTAAGGAGTTATGCCCCAGTATCCCACATCAGCTAAGTCTGGACAGGGAAAGGTCCATATAAGGGGGGGTTAGACCCCTCCTATCGAGGGCCCTTTTGAAGGACAAAACCATGCGGGCTCAGCCCAAAGCGGACAATACCTCGGTGTGAAATCTTATATTGGTATCAGAGCCAGGTCAGGCCTCTGGTCTGATGGGTCGGAGGGGGGGATGTAAGGAGTTATGCCCCAGCATCCTACATCGGCTAAGTCTGGACGGGGAAAGGTCCATATAAGGCGGGGTTGGAGCACTCTTACCGAGGGCCCTTTTGAAGGACAAAACCGTGCGGGCTCGGCCCAAAGCGGGCAATACCTCGGTGTGGAACCTTATATTAAGTGCTAATAAATATTCTTAATTGTATGCTACAACATTCTCTCATGCAGTAATCGACCTAAAGAGAGTTTACTCCATCTAGAAGGATGAACATATTGATAGTTGCATTGGGAACTCAAGAATATCCTAGCCATGTTAAGGGGTTGGATGAGGAGTGGTTCTTAAGGCTTATTTTGGAGGACTATCAAAGTGTCATTAAGGATCATCACTTTTTATGGAAGATCTTACTACAGAGATTACTATTTGAGTGACACAAAAAGTGAGAGAGAAGACTTGAATTGAGATGGAAAAACTCTTTGAGTGGAAAATGGCAACCCACCTTTAGAAGATGAGCATGCAATCACTTGTCAACGTACCTTCACAAACTATGGCCTCATAATCATGATCACAACCACATGGCAACTGTTTGAGAGTCTTTTCTTCAAGCAAATTTGAATAAGCATTTGAACTATAAAGTTGTGATTCAAATATGCACTTAATTTTCTATTGGATTTGTGATTCATTTTGTTCATGATGGATTTGAGTAGTTGATATTGTGACTAATGTACCTCTGAAATTCAGTGTAAATCTATGGCTACAAATATAGCTACACACACACACCTAACATATTCCCACTCATTGACAAGTCATTTATATCTTCCAATTGGTAAGACATAAATTAAGAAAACAACTAGGGCATATAATTAAATATATTCAACACACATGTCATGTCATTAACATAGCACTAATCATTAATAAAATTCAAAAAGAAAAGTAGTTATTACTTAGAACAAAGAAAGAGAGTGACAAAGAAGACCAATTCAAACCACTGAGAATAGGAAAGTGACAATGAGTTATGTTTTTGTGGTCAGTGAGAGAGTGAGAAGGAAAATTATTTTGAATAACCAGAGATGGTAGGGAAGAGAACTCGAATTTCAAACTAGCAAGAGAGTGAGAGTGACAATCAGGTCTATGAAAACTTTTTATAAATGGCAAACTTTCAGTGTCAATTTTTTAGTAGGAACCAACATTGTATATCTAAAATGTACGTTGGTTTTTAATTAAAAAAAAATCAACTTGTTTAGATTCCACATCAGTTTTTTAAGACAACTAACAACGTAATTTTCATGTACACACCGCATTTCATTTATTTTGAAATATTTTTATCCATTTTATTTTTTTATATAATATATTACAATTCTCACAAATAAATTGTCCAAAGACTAATTATTTTGACCATTAAATAGTACTTAAAATGGTTTTATAAAAAAATCCAATTTTAAAACTCTTAAACAGTTATCCTATAGCTGTGATCATAATCATGAATCATAGTTCAAAATGTCAATCATGATTGCGAGGATAGAATTTGTTTTTTAAAATGTTTGTTTTAAAATTGGATTTTTTATAAAACCATTTTAAAACTATTTCAAAACCTTCTCAATACTAAATTTTCAAATTAAATTCAACTAAATTATTTGTTGACTTGTATATTTATTGAATTTTAGATTTGGTAGCGTTGGATCATAAGTGGATATTTGTCAATTGGTTAAGTGAAGAATATGTAAATGGGTTTAATGAGTTTTTTAAATTTGTTGTTGATCAACATGTTGCAAATAATAATGATTTGATTATGTGTCCTTTTATGAGATGTTGTTGAGTTAAAAGAACAAAAACCTTGGAAATAAAAGATCATTTATTTATTCATGGCATTGATAAAGGGTATAAATGATGGATATAGCATGGTGAAAGTGAATCACCTAGTATGTCTAGTAATTATCAAGACAGGGGAGGGTATCAAAATAATAAATTGATATGGGTTTTGATGATTAATGGGAGGATATGATGTATGATGTTGTTGAAGTTATTTTTATTGAGCGGCCACATATTCTAGAAAGTTTGTTAAAAGGTACAGAAAAGCCTTTGTATCCAGCTTGTACAAAATTTACATGATAATCTATTATGTTGAGATTATTCTACTTGAAAGTAGGGAATGGATGGAGTGACAAGAGTTTCATGACCTTACTTGAAGTGCCGAAAGGTATGCTTCCCAAAGGTAATGAACTCCCGGATCGTACTTACAAGGCCAAGAAATCTTATGCTTGATAGGTATGGAGTATAAGAAGATACATGCTTGTCATGGAGTATAACAAGTTTTTGTGAGTATCTACATGGTGTTAAAGTGCCATAAAGGTATTTTTCAAACATCAAAAGCCTTGTTTCAATGAAAAATTTGAAATTATTAATTTGAAGCCTCATGATTGTCATGCTTTAATGCAACGACTGTCACTGGTGGCTATCTAATCAATATTGCCTAAACATGCGAGATATGCTATTACTAGACTTTGCTTTGTTCTTTAGTGCATTATGTAACTTATGTTTTCTTCAATGCAACATGTAACAATGTTGTTGACCTTGAGAAATTGGATGACTTGCAAAGGGAAGTTATTGTTACATTGTGTCAACTTGAAATGTATTTTCTACCTTCCTTTTTTAACATCATAGTGCATCTAGTTGTTCATTTGGTGAGAGAGATAAAACTTTGCAGATTGGTTCATTTGAGATGGATGTACCTATTTGAGTGATATATGAAATCCTAAAAGGGTTTGTGAGGAATTGACATCAGCTTAAAGGAAGTATTGTTGAAAGCTACATAGTTAAAGAGGTTGTTTAGTTCTGCAGTAAATACTTATTAAATGTAGAAGCTATTAGAGTTACTAAGTCTCGTCACGAGGGAAGAATTGTAGGTAAAGGCACATTAGGGATCCGAGTGGTGAGCATCAGATGTGAAATGTAGGTACAAGCACACCTTTACATCCTATATAATAGTGAAGAAGTGAAGCCTTACTTGGATGAGCATATGACTCTTACAAGAAAGCGTAATCATGGAAATAATGAATGGTGAGTATAAGTTGAACATAAGTGTTCCTTCATCACTTGGTTCTAAAATTGAGTTTGTTTTCAGTTGGCACAAACATGAATGATGAGATTATAAGATCATTAGTCAATGGGCCTCGCATTGGAGGTCTTATCCTATCATGGATGTGACATCAATGGGTATTCTTTTTACACAAAGGGATAGTATGACATGAGCACTATACAAAATAATTAGATTACTTTGGTGGCTCAATCAATGTATATTTCTAGTTCTAAAGATAAAAATCATGTATATACAAATATGTCATGTTACGATGTCATTAAAGACATATGAGAGCTTGACTACATCAAATTCAAGGTACATGTATTCGATGTAAATGGATTGAGAATAATAACGGCATCTAAGTTGATGAGTTAGGGTTCATGTTAATGGATCTTAATAAGAAAGGTCATAAGGGGGAATGGTTCATAATAACATCTTGAACAATACACATTTTTTATATCACGGACCCAGTTGATAAGAAATGGTTTGTAGTTGTTTAAGGACAAAGATAGACTGTTGGTGATAGGGATGAGCAAGATATAATTAATGATATTAAAGAGACTCCTCCTTTCTCTTTAGAACTACCTTTGGTGAATGATAAAAGCAACTTGGAGGAGTTCTACATGTAAGATGACCATGGTGATGTGATATGGGTAGAAAATCCTCTCAGAGAAAAAATTAGGAAAAATTGAAGGTAATTAATTATGTGTTTATTATATATGTAGGCAATTCTATAATTTTTAGTTTAAATGCTTATACTTGATATATTATGTGTTAATTATATATGTAGATAACTAGCTATATAATTTATAGTTTAGATGCTTATACTTGATTACATATTTAATTGTATATGTAGGCAACTATTTAATTTTTCATTTAAATGTGATTATATGTTTATTATATATGGAGGCAATTATTTAATTTTAATATGTTAATTTTGTATAAACTTGCAGTATTTTAAAGGAAGTCAGAGCCCTTACACTCAGGAAGAAATTGACATCAATTCGAAATCAATGGTTGGGATTTCTCTAACTTAATTCGATAGAATAATATATAGACTTGTTGTTAATTTGATATGTTTTAATTTTAAATAGTTTTGTGATATCTTAAGTTTTGTATTGATCCAATAAAATATTTGAAGTTATTGAAATTGAGATTGTGTTGTGTATTGGATATTTTGATTCGATGGTTGTTTCCGTAAAAATGTAAATATTAGTTTCTGTAAAAATCTAACTATTAGCAGATTTTTTTTTCAAACATTGATTTTTATAACTGATGTCTTTAATGGTAAAAAAAAATATCAATTTTGTATAAAAAACTGATGTGTTTAATGAAAGAAAAGACATTAATTTTTTTTAATAAATATTCAACATTGTTAGTAATTCACGTCAATTCCATAACTTAGTTGACATTGTATTTTTTAAAAAAATTTATTTCATGTTAATTTTTTTATTAAATAAAATATATAAAAAATTTTAAAATAAAAAGATATTAATTAAAAATTAATATTATTTTTTATTTTACATGTCATTTAAAAATTTGTCATGATCTTTAGATAGACTTCAATCTCTAAATTGTAATCCATATGTAAATGTGTTTTTGTACCACTGCATCGATCATCTTGTATAACTTTGGTTACACAAATGAACAACCCTTGTGTTCTGAGTAGTGAATATTCTCTGGAGAAGCACTGAATGTTCAATATAGACGGGCGACGATTAATGCAAGGCCAAATAATTTCACTACAAGAAAATTAATTTTTTGTGACGACTTTTCAATGACTTTTTAGGTCATCACTGAAAAGTCAGCTTTCAATGACGACATAGAAAGTCGTCAAAATAGGCCGACCTTCAGTGAAGACATAGAAAAGTCATCACAATAGGTCGACCTTTTAGTGATGACCTTTTTTAGTCGTCACAGTAGGTCTACCGTCAGTGACGACTAAAAAGTCGTTACAATAAGGTAACTTTCAGTGACGACGTAGAAAGTTATCACAATAGGTCCACCTTTAGTGACAACTTTTCGGTGGTGACCAAAAAGTCATCACAATAGGTTGGCCTTCAGTGATGCCTTTCAGTGACGATTAAAATGTTGTCATAATAGGTCGAACTTTCAACGACGACCTAGAAAGTCATCACAATAGATCAGCATTTAGTGATAACTTTCTAGTCGTCACAATAGGTATCCTTTCAGTGACGACTAAAAGTTGTCACAATAGGAGACTTTTCAGTGACGACTAAAAAGTTGTCACAATAGGTCGGACTTTCAGTGATGACCTAGAAAGTCATCACAATAGGTCGGCCTTCAATGACGCCTTTCAATGACGATTAAAAAGTCATCACAATAGGTCTGAATTTTAGTAATGACATAAGAAGTCGTCATAGTAGATTTACCTTTAGTGATGACTTTTAGTCGTCACAATAGATAGCCTTTCAGTGATGACTAAAAGTCATCACAATAGGCAACCTTTTGTGATGACTTTTCAATCGTTACAATAGGTACCTTTTCAATGACGACTAAAAGTCGTCACAATAGGTACCCTTTCAGTGATGACTAAAAAGTCGTCACAATAGGCGACCTTTTGTGATGACTTTTCAATTGTCACAATAGGTACCTTTTCAATGACAACTAAAAGTCGTCACAATAGGGGACCTTTCAGTGACGATCAAAAAGTCGTCACAATATGTGACCTTTTGTGACAACTAACTTTTCAGTGATAACTAAAAGACAATAGGTGACCTTTCAGTGACGACTAACAAGTTGTCACAGAAAGGCGACCTTTCAATGACGACCAAGAAGTCGTCACAAAAGGTCGCCTATTGTGACGACTTTTCAATATGTGTATGTATATTAAAATTATAATTTTAATATATTAAAATTTATATATTAATATAATGTTAAATAATTTTTAATATTAAACTTAATAAATTTATATTTTTATTATTTAAT
>JANHAO010023499.1:0-11879 GCA_026873985.1 Saraca asoca
GAGGTAATCATTTTCATAATTCACAAAATTACATTTGTAACCTTTCTCCCTTCTATAAATAAGAGGAGGAGGCCACCATGCAAGATAGATACATATAGAAACTCCGCCAACATATATGGTGAGCATTGTTCATTAGGGAAAGGTTCTATTGTTGTATACTTATTCTGTAAAATCAATCTTCCAGAAGTATAAGAAAATAATCGTGGACGTAAGGGCTAAATTGGCTTTAGCCGAACCACGTTAAACTCCTGTTGTCACTCTTTTTTCCCATTCTCGCGCTACTTCCTTTTTTTTTACCTTCTTCTTCCTATCATATCAAGCTTGCAATCAGGGGTAACACTGAACTCAATTAGTTGACCAGATTTTGATGTCAATATTTTGGCACTAGAAGGAGGGCCCCCGCTGCGTACTCTTTGTTTTCACTCCCTGATAGATTGTCTCAAATACGATGGTGAGAGGAAAGGCTACTAGAGGCATAGAAATCTCCACTGGCCAATTTGAAGGCCAGACGCGACGACAGGACACAACCATCCCTACGACGGGCACCGACGCTGGCACGGCTACTCCTACTCAATGCCAACCCAAGACCCAAGAGACTTGTAAGGTCTAGGACTAGCAACATCATCAAGAGGTACTGGATCGGCGCTAAGAAGCATTGGAAAATGCGATGAAGGAACTGGTCGATGTGGTCGAAATGTTGGTAAAAACTCGTGCCTAAGACACGCAAAGACAGGATGAAGTGACCGCACCTAGGGGCAAACAATCTCGGCCGGAACTCCAACATGGAGAATAAGTCAGGGTCAAACGCCGCTGAACCAGTTCATTGCACTCATCTAACTCGCGACAAAGATCCGAGGACCATCGGGATCGAGAGGATGAAAAGGATGATTCTCGATGCGTGAGCTCGCATAAAAACTAGGGTTGGCAAGAAACCAATAGCGAGTAGGAGACCGATCACGACTCGTCTAATAACAGGCGCAATAGAGGGCATAAAACTCCAGATCGAGATTGTCGTGGCAGGCAAAAAGAAAGAAGTAAAAGGACCACGAGCTGACGGCCCAAGTCCTAAGACCCCGTGGTCGAAGAATTACTCCAAAGAATGGAACAACTAGAGAAGAATTCGACATCCCAGGGGAATCAAGAATCGCATGAAGAGAGAACTCCACTCTCTCGCCAGATCGAGATAGAGTTACTTCCCTGTAGGTTCAAAATTCCAACCATTCTCCTTTATAACGGGGATAGCGACCCTTACAGCCACCTAGACGCCTTTAACATCCAAATGGATTTACGAACGTCTGATCCGCTAGTGAAATGCTGAGTTTTCCCTGTAACACTCAGTGAGATACCGCGGGTATGATTTAGAAGCCTCCCGACCCACAGTATAAGAAGCTGGGAGGAGTGCCAGAACAGGTTCCTCGATCAATATAGGGTGCTTAAAAGGCAGCTCACCCCCTCCTGCCATCTGGCCACGGTCTTTCAATGAAAGGATGAACCTTTGAAGGACTACATTGCCAGGTTCCGATAAGAAGTTAGCGGTGTTGACAATCCATCTGATGAGAGTGTCCTTATGGTGATATCAGTCAGACTCCGGAAGGACGAAAAATTATATGAGGATATATACAAGTCTCCTATCAAAAGTCTTGGTGAATTTTACGAATGAGCCGCCAAAGAGATTCGATGGGAGGAGACTTTTAGCCTGAAGAAACTGAATATGAAAGAAAAAGCAGGGACCTCGAATCGAGGCAGGAAATGGAGTAAGGGCGAGAATAAGGACGATCATAAAGGGGGTATCGGAGATCGAGATATGAAGAGAGCCTGGGGTGAACAACCTCAATACCAACGCCGACACGACACCTACACCATCCTGTTGGATACCCCAAACAAAATCTACGCGATCGAAAGGGATAACGAAGATTTCGATAGACCCAGGCCGATAAAAATTCCCATCGAAAAGAGGAATCGTAACAAATTTTATGCCTACCACAGTGAAGTTAGGCACAACACGTCAGACTGTTGAGCGTTAAAGGACACTATCGAAGATCTCATAAAGAGGGGCCACCTGAGAGACTACATGAAGAGACCTCAAGGCCAATGACCCCCACGCCCTCATCAAGCAGCGCCGCAGTGCCAGGAGACTCTGGAGCATGAGGAAGTACCATCTATGAGGACCATATTTACAATACACGGTAGACCCCACATAGCAGGCACTTAAAATCGATCATGCGATCGTTATGTGCGAGCGGTAGGATGCGTCCTCTTGATAAGTCATGTCGAAGATGACAGACTCGCCAAGAAAGCCAAGCTATCCTCTGAAAGCATTTCTTTCACGGAAGAATATGCGCAAGGTATCCATTACCCCCACAATGACGCCATAGTTATTCGAGCCAAAATCGATAATGCCGACGTAAGGAGGATCATGGTGGACACCGAGAGTTTTGTAAATGTGATGTACAAGGGATGCTTTGATCAGATGGGAATGAACAAGGATCAGCTGGACCCTCTATGGCTTCACTGGAGACAGGGTACTTTCAGCGGGACAGATCAAGCTCCCCTTTACCCTAGGAAACTATAGTAGGCAAGCAACAATCGTGGCAGGTTTCTTGGTTATAAACTGCCTATCAACTTACAATATGGTACTGGGGCGACCTGCCATGAATGATCTCGACATGGCAACATCGACCAGAACGTTGATAGTCAAGTTTCTGACCCTGGGCAGAATTGGGTGTGTGCACGGTAAGCAACAAACGGCTCGACACTGCTACGAGGAGGCGGTCAAACTCGGGGTCCAAGGAAAGAAAGTGAGCATTGTGTCAGATGGAGAGCCCCAAGGGATGAACGAGGGAGAAGTCAGCGATAACTTAGACCCTCACGAGGTGGACGCTGAGCGATCCACTGGGCTTATCGAGGAGTTGGAAGATGTGTAAGTTAGTAAGATGGATAAACGGAGATGCCTTAAATCGGGGAAATGCTTATCGCCTGATATAAAGGTGCCATTGGTGAACTTCCTTAAGGCAAATGTAGATGTCTTCGCTTGGAACCACGAAGATATGGAGGGAATCGACCTAAACATAATGTCACACCGGCTGAACATTGACCCCCGGGCCAAACCAGTTTGTCAAAAAAGGAGGTCGATAACCGCTGAGCGATATGAGGTGCTTAAGGAGGAGATGGATAAACTCTTAATAAACAATTTCATACGTGATGCGTGATACCCCACTTGGGTAGTGAACCCTCTCCTCGTCAAAAAGAAGAACGGGAAGTGGAGGATGTGCATTGATTTCACCGATCTCAATAAGGCGTGCTCTAAAGACAGTTTCCCTTTGCCAAGGATAGATCAACTAGTGGATGCCATAGCCGGACACGAATTACTTAGCTTCATGGATACATACTCGGGATATAACCATATTCCAATGGCCGTACAGGACGAGGAACATACCTCATTCATCATCGACCGTAGACTGTACTGTTACAAAGTTATGCCCTTCAGACTCAAAAATGCCGGGCAACTTATCAATGACTCGTGAACATGATGTTCTGAGAACAAATCGACAAGACTATGGAGGTATATGTGGATGACATGCTGGTGAAATCTAAACGGCTCGTCGATCACGTCCGTGACATCGATGATATGTTTCGGACTTTGAGAAGATACCAGATGAAGCTTAATCCACACAAATGTGCACTCAGGGTAGTTTCAGGAAAATTCCTAGGCTTTATAGTGAACAACAGGGGGATTGAAGTAAACCCAGAGAAAATCAGAGTACTGCTCGACATGCGTTCTCCTACGGGACCGAAAGACGTCCAGAGTTTAAACGGCCAGGTCACTGCCCTCAGCAGGTTCATTTCCAAATCGATGGATAAGTGTTTCCCCTTCTTTGACACCCTCAAGAGGGCTAGAAAGTTCAAATAGACCCTTGAGTGCGAGGTCGCATTCCAAAAACTCAAGATATACCTCGGGTAGGTGCCCCTCCTTTCCAAACCTAAGGAGGGCGAAAAACTAATTATATATCTAGGTGTATCTTAACATGCCTTGAGCACAGCACTCACACAAGAAGAAAAAGGAATCCAACTCCCCATCTACTATGTGAGCAAGAGACTTTTAGATGCAGAGGCTAGATATTCACCCATGGAGAAGCTCGCCTATTACCTGGTTACTGCCTCGAGGAAACTACGACCCTATTTCCAGGCCCACAACATCAGGGTCCTCACTCAGTTCCCCCTAAGATAAGTCCTATAGAAGATAGATGCCTCGGGACAATTACTCAAATGGGCAATTGAACTTGCGTAATTTGATATTGAGTACAAGCCCAGAACAGCCATTAAGGGCCAAGCGCTGGCCGACTTCATTGTCGAATTTACAGGTCCTATGCAAAGTGAGGTGGAAGTCTCGGAGGCCCCGTGGTGGGAGTTGTTTGTTGACGGATTATCTTGTGGTCAAAGGGCCAAAGCATGAATGCTTCTTATTAGTCCAGAGGGACACAAGATCTTTAGTGCCTTGAGGTTCGGCTTTTAGGCTATGAACAACGAGGGCGAGTATGAAGCCTTCTTGGCAGGATTATGACTGGCTAAAGAGGTGTGCATCAAAAGAATAAATATCCACAATGATTCACAGCTAATTATTTGTCAAATAAAGAGTGAATACCAGGCACGGGGGGAGAGAATGATGAGGTACCTTTAGAAGGTCCATGAACTGCTAGGCACCTTCCAGCAGTATGAAGTTACGTAGATCCCGCGAGCCCAGAACATGCATGCAGACACTTTAACTCGCCTGTCTACCACCAACGACCTAGACCTCATCGGTACTATTCTAGTGGAGTCCCTTCCTTACCCGAGTATCGAACAAAGAGACATTGTCATGACAGTCGTTGAAAAGCCTAACTCTTGGATGAGCCTGATCATAGACTACCTACAGAATGAGAAATTACTAGGAGATAAACTCGAAGCATAACGACTGTGAGCCCGAGACACTAGATATTGCATTGATGGTGACACACTCTATAAAAGGGGGTGCAAAACCCCACTTCTAAGATGCATAGATGGCGTAGATTGCGATACTGTCTTAGAAGAGATCCATTCAGGACATTGTGAAAACTGTGCTAGGGGGCTCTCCTTGGCGCAAAAAGCCCTTCGACAAGGATTTCACTAGTCGACGATGAGGGGGGACGCTATTGACCTTGTTAAAAGATGTGACAAGTGTCAGAGATTCTCGAAAGTGCCACAAGCTTTGCCAGCCTACTTAAAGCAGATGATAAGCCCATGGCCATTCGTAATATGAGGGATGGATCTGATCGGGCCACTTCCTAAGGCACACAAAAATTGTAAATATGTAGTAATAGCAGTAGACTATTTCACTAAATGGGCGGAGGTGAAGGAACTCGTCGAGATCTCATCTTCCAAGATCGAGAAATTTGTTTGGAATAACATCATCTGCATGTTTGTGGTTTTGCAATAGATCATCACTGATAATGAGACCTAGTTCACCAGCTAGCAATTTATCAGATTATACAAAGATTTCAAGATTGTCAAGAGTTTCACGACCGTAAATCACCCGCAAGCTAATAGGTAGGTAGAAGCCGTTAATAAGATTATCAAAAGGATTTTGAAAACTAGGTTGAAGGCTAGAAAAGAAGCCTGGATGGACGAATTACAATCGGTGCTATAGGCCTATAGGACCACTCCTAACAGCTCTATGAGGGAAATCCCTTTTTCTTTGGTATATGGGTGTGAGGCAATGATTCGCATAGAACTTGAGGTCGCTACGCAGAGGAGAATCACCTTTAATCTAGAAGACAACAACCAACTGCTCACTGCAAACTTGGATCTCCTGGAGGAAGCGGGAGAAAGGGCTAGCCTTAGAGCCGTGGTTCATCAGCAATGAATAGCGAGATATTATAACCGCAAAGTGCAAACTCAAAAATTCGAACCCAGAGACCTCGTTTTACATCTCATCCTCCTAGGAGCTCGCAAACTTAATGAAGGAACCTTAGGACCAAACTAGGAAGGATCGTATGTCATCAAGAGGGTCGTGAGCAATGAAGCCTATCACCTGGTAGACATGAGCGGAGCAGAATTCCTGCGCGCCTGGAATGCCGAACACCTCTATCATTATTATCGATGAGTGCCTCGATACTCCAAAAATTGACTCATTGTACACATGAACTTACCCCTTTGGGTTTACCTTTTTAAAATGTGGTCGAAAAAATTTATGACAAGCTACGCGTTGAGTGAGAAAGGTAACAAAATGTATACATTACATTATTGTTTAGATACAGGAAAGTTGTGGACAATCATATGCCGATGAATAGAAAGAGTCCAGTTTCTTTATAAAATTGTGCAAGTCATACATAGGGTTCATAGTTAATTCCAAACACATCAAAAAGTCTAAACTACACAAATCATTGTGGAGGTAGGGACTTGGGGGCTGTGTCTTCAACAGGCAATGAGTCGGGGATTGGGAGATCTAGGGTGTCAAACACAGAAGTAACATTGGCAGCTTGAGAGTCATCTTTTCTCTGCATTGTGGCCTCTATAGATGAGACAGGGGCTTCAGCACTTAGACTCTTCCTCGCGGCCCGAGCCTTCCAACAAGTGACCCCTTCAATGGCCTGGGGACTGAAGAAAGAGTAGTCCAGGTTGGGGTACCTCTGCCATGCCATGTAAAGGAATGACTCAAGAATAGCCTTCCTTGTCTTTGCGGCTGTCCCTGCCACGCGGGAAAGAATCTCCACCTCGGCCTTAGCCACTTCTTATTGGCCAGTTGCAGCTCTCCCCTCAGCATCGTCACTTCCTCAGTAGAAGCCTTAGCCTGCTGCTCCACGGTCCTCTCTCTCTCTTCAGCAGCTCTAGCTACCCCATTCAAACGATGTAACTACACCTGAGTGTCATAGAGAGCCATATTTGCCTTATTAAGGTCATTGGTCACGAGGCCTAAGTTTATCTCCATATCCTCACGGCGCTTCATCTCGAGAGACAGTGCCACCTCCAATTCCTTCATTTTTTCCTCAAGTCCCTTAACTTCAGCTCGGTGATCCTTCATCTCGTTCACGAGAGCCGATCTCTCCCTATCCTGGCCCTCGCACTTGGAAGTGATCTTCCGTAACGTCAACACGCTCTGCCAAAATAGATAACAACGTCAGATTCAATAATAAATTGGATGCTTAGAATGAATAAAGGCACGTACCGAAAGACTCTGCTGAGCAACGAATCCTACTATATTTCCAAGAGGAAGGTCTTTGCTCTTGATCATTGAGACCTTGCCGCCATTACCCATGACCATGAAAAAGTTATTGACAAGGGTCTGAGCGTGCCTCTCCATCTCATAACCAGGCTCGACCAATGGTTTAGTGAAGTCAACTCCTAATGGATTCGGGACGGCTCCCCCTTTTATTCATGGACAATCCTTCGCCTCTTTTGGGAAGGACCAGAAGAACTGGGAGGGATGACAGAATGGAGAACTTTTGCCCTTTCGTAATACGATGAAGAGGTCAGGTCCAGGAACAAGGCTTCGACAGTAGCGATGGGTTGTTCTACAGCGATCGGAGTTACTTTAGCCTTTGCAGTGGCTGGGGTTTCAAGAACTGGCCTTACATCAAGGGCGAAGGAGCATCACTCTCGCTGTTTGGAGAAGGCACTTAGAGAATTAAGTCCATAATCTTCTCGTAATCATCAAAATTTACTGGCTGAACCTCCCTCAGCTACCAGATCCCTATTTCGCTTGTGATGACCGTATCTAGCGGTGGAGTGAGCTTATAGAAACAAAAAGCATCCTCGCTAAACTTATAATCATTTTGGAGACCCGCCAACAAGGTGAATCGGTCGAGAACTTCCAACTCTTCGATCCTGAGTCCTGCCTACTTGCCGGTATTGTCTGTGAAAAAAAAAGAAGATTAGAATTCGGAACAACAGGAAGGCCAGAAAATATACAGACAAGCGAGTTCATCCAGACCTAGCCCACCTACCTGGGACGAGAACGAAGTCAAAGTTTTTAAGGTATCGTAGCAAAGGGCACGAAACATAGAACTAACGAATCTTATATTGTCCTACGTTGGATTTTCCCTTCGCACCCCTCTGAGGGAGGATTTCCTTGTGAGACGTCTGCCTCACTGTAAGGTAGTAAAGTCCATCATTCGAGTTGGCACACCTAAGATCGTATAGGTAGTAAAGGGTCTCGAGCAAAGGTGGGGGAAGGCGATTGGCCTTATGCATAAAAGTCAGAGAAATCAGGGCAGTATAAGAATTTGGCGTTAATTGAAAAGGGTAAAGCTTCACTTTATTCAGGAAATCAATAATAAAGGGCTGAATGGGAAATTTTAGCCCAGCGACAAGATGCGAGACACTAATAGCAACGAAGCCACATGGGGGATGGGCAGCGTGATCATCGGCAGCGGGAACCATGACACTGCACCCTTTTGGAATACGGTTCGATGCAATGACTAAGGTGATGTCCCAAAGCCACACATAAGATTTGTGATGTTTAAACGTAGAGCGTTCGAGGTGCTGGCCCGACATCACCCTTTGACCCTCTCCCGAACACGTAACCAGGTTAGAAATGACCTCCCTATCGCTCAAAGTCGTGACCCTAGCTTACCGAGCATTTCTCATGTCCGATGACGAATCCGATTCATCATCTTCACTCCTAATTAGGTGGCAGCGACGCACATGACCTACTCCCATCTACAAAGAGAAATAAAAAATTGATTAGTTCACCGAAAGTGAACTACATCAAAGTTCTACTGAAGATTCCCTACTCCATAGGCCATGTACACCTTACACCACTGTACCAACGGATCTCAACCTCAGTAAATATAAAAGCGCTCCAGAAAGAGAAACAAAATGGCCGCGAACCCGAACACACACGCACACACATAGGGAAATTCTGGAACCTACCAGTGGCACAACTATCCTACTCTAACTCGAAACCGGACATTTGAACCACTTCTACCCACTAGCATTACCAATCTCCTAGTTAAATCAGACAAATGTCGAGCCCCAAATCCCTAACAAAGGAAAAATAGTGTGCAAGGCACAAGAGTAAGAGGAATGTACCGTAACTACCATAGATAGGAAGCTTGAAAAAGGCAGGGAACTATCGCAGAAATAAGAAAAAGGCACGACAGAATCTTGCAGCAAAGGAACAGTAGTGACGGTCAAAAAGATTGATGGGATGAGGATGCCCGAAGACCAAAACTCTCTCCTTCGAAAATGACTAAGGGAGGGAGAAAGAAAAGACTCTATTAGACCAAAAAGGGGTAGGGAGAATATCCCTGTCGTTGGATAAGAGAATATAAACAATTACCCACAATTCAATGGTCTAGGAAGATTAGCGGCCAGTAAATGACAATACTGCACATGTGCGCCAAAAGATGAAAACCATAATTACCCACCGCCATTGGGAAACGAAAAGCCACACATGCAGGACAAACAAGAAAACAAAGCGATTCATTGGAATCGTGTAATATGGGAACTCGGGGGGAAAAACACACATCTCGCGTCTAAGTAATGCATCAAAAGATGTAGAATTCTTGCGCTAGCCGCATCCAAGTAATGTGCTCACCCCGCATAGAATTCTTGCACGGAACGATCTCGCGTCCAAGTAATGCGTCATGCGATATAGAATTCTTGTGTGAGCCACGTCCAAGTAATGTGCTCACCCCGCACAGAATTCTTGCATGGAATGACCTCACGTCCAAGTAATGTGCTGGCCACATAGAATTCTTGTGTAGGTCGGGGGGCAAAACATACATCTCATGTCCAAGTAATGCGCCAAAAGACGTAGAATTCTTGCACGAGCCGTATCCAAGTAATGTGCTCGCCCCGCATAGAATTCTTGTGTGGAACGACCTCACGTCCAAGTAATGTGTCATGCGACGTAGAATTCTTGCGCAGGTCAGGGGGTAAAACATACATCTTATGTCCAAGTAATACGTCAAAAGACATAGAATTCTTGCGTGAGCCATGTCCAAGTAATGTGCTCACCCTGCACAGAATTCTTGCACGGAACGACCTCATGTCTAAGTAATGCACTAGTCATGTGTAGAATTCTTGCCCAAGCTAACATACCCGATTGACAATACAACATTTCTACAGATGCAAGTCACGTCGACCAAAGCAACTAGATCTAAGATCTATACCGGATCTCCCAGAAACCATGAAGAGAAAACGTATGAGAAAATCATATGCAGCAAATTACATGTGACTTTGAAACAACTCATGTCCCAAGAAAACTTCTCCGGAGGCCAAGCCCTAAGGGAACGGAGTACCCGATCAAGGCATCCACCGAACCACCCAAGTTCATCAAAAGGTCCAAGGAATACCCAACTGATCCAGGTTCGAATGGCCCATGAACAATGAAGGCTGTCGCATTGATGGCGGAAATGGCGCAATGGAAGAAAAGGCATAACCAGAAGCACTGGGAGCTAAAAAAAAAACAGAGAAGAGAAGAGAAGATGGAATTCCAAACTGAATCATCATGCAAAATATTCTGATCATTTGTTCATAACTCCCAGCCTGTAAAATGATCTGAGAGTTGGGGGGCTTATATTATATGGATTTCTCGGAAGAATATGTTATATCGATTAAGGACCAGTTAAGGGCCTAATTGGACCGGTGGATGTCCAGAAGAAGTCTGAGGTCGCTGAGTAAGGACCCTAGACTGCCTGGGGTGGGTAGGAGGCGTCTCGCATCTCCCAAGGTGAAAGAGCATACCTCATTGAGGAAACTCTCGACCCTTCAGTGAGGGGACCTATGACCCTCAAAGAAAACGACCATGAGCAAGTGGTGAAGCTGACCAGGACCAACATCTGGTTTAACTTATAGTTCGCCCATCCGCAACAGCTACTCATACGGAATCCCATCAGCAACCTGATGCGCCCCCTTTCTTATTGACGGTTCCACCTCCAAAACTTATATATTAGCAGCCTAGAAGTCCGGTAGTGATTTGTCCAGTATTAATTGTTCAGTGCCAAGCATTAAATGTCTGGAGTGGCGGAGCTAATCATTTTCATAATTCACAAAATTACATTTATAACCCTTCTCCCTTCTATAAATAAGAGGAGGAGGCCACCATGCAAGATAGATACATACAGAAACTCTGCCAACATATATGGTGAGCATTGTTCAATAGTGAAAGGTTCCATTGTTGTATACTTATTCTGTAAAATCAATCTTCTAAAAGTATAAGAAAATAATCGTGGACGTAGGGGCCAAACAGCTTTAGTCAAACCACGTTAAACTCCTGTTGTTGTTCCTTTTTCCCATTCTTGCGCTACTTCCTTTTTTTTTTTTTTACCTTCTTCTTCCTATCATATCAAACTTGCAGTCAAGGATAACACTGAACTCAATTAGTTGATCAGATTTTGGTGTCAACATAACCTAACTTTAACTTTAATTTATATAGGCAGCCTCGGTGAATTCCAAGTTGCATTGCTCAATTGTCATTTGTTATCAATGTGTCAATTTTTTTTAATAAAGTGAATGTGTTACATTTGATGTAGTATTTTGCCATTTTTGCACCATAAAAAGAGCTTATAAATCAAAAGAAGAAATGGTTATTTTTAGAAAAGAGAATTAATACTTTGAAATTGAACCAAAACATCATGATTAAGTAGGTAGGTACGCAAGCTCATATAATTAAGATAGATATTAAGTTGACTCTTTAAGATAAATTAATCAGAAGAGGTAACATTATCCAACTTTCAATAATGAGAGATTTTTAAATGCTAGCCTACGTAAGTACCAAAAATTTGGATTTAATTTTATTCTTTTTTGTCATTTTTTTTTATCATATGTAAAGAAAGATAAATATAAAATATTTTTAAACTTCATTGTATATAAAAAATAATTCTCATCTTTTTATCTATCTCTTTTTAAATATAATAAAA
>JANHAO010023500.1:0-11879 GCA_026873985.1 Saraca asoca
AATATATAAGTCAAACTTTTTTCACATTAAACTCAACTGTAAAACATATTATGCAAACAAAAAAAATAAAAAAGAAAATATAATGTATGTATTTATCATGCCACACAATACATAACAGTAGAAAAAAAAAGAGTAAAAAATTTACTGGCCAATCGTGTAAAAAAGGCTGCACAATTGAAGGAAATTATTATTTTAACTTTAAGCACCGTTGCTTATATAAGCAACCCATTGTCTACGTGGAGATACCCTTGTATAAGCAACCCACTGTCACAGTGGTGATACAATCACTGTCTGAGTTCTTAATTATTAAGAACCACCCGTTGGAGATGGTCTAAGGTACAAGCGACAAAAGGATTCTTACTTTGCAAGAAAAAAGAAAGACAAAAAACAAGAAATCAAAGTAAAAAATATTAACACTTTTTAATTATATAAGAATTTTAAATCTTATACATTACATTTGCATATCTATTTTTTTTTATAAAATTTATTTTTACAACATAAATACATAATTTTTTCCTTATGACTAAATTTATAAGTACATTTTTAAAATTTTAGGAGACACAATGTATAATACCATGTGTATATAAGAAAAAACGTAGAGCTCTGAGGGTCAGGATCACCCCTAATTCCTGACTTCGTGGAGCCATTGTTTGGGAGAAGTAAAATTATAATTAATAAACTTTTAGTTAATTTATTGCAAGTAATTTATCTCATATATTTCTCTGGATTAAATAAATATTGAATTTGCCAGAAAAGGCTCTGTTTTAAATTAAATGTTTTTATTAAACTCCAAACCTTAGCGCGATGAATTATGAAACCATAATTCTCTTCAACTGTGTTACAGGGTAAACGTGGGGAATAATATGGGAAATTTTGGGACTGAAAACAGGTATGAGATTTAAATCCATATGATGAGAGTGTTGGGCGAACAGTTTTTTAATCAGTTTTTAGCTAATTTAAGTAGTTTTAATGGATTGATTAGGTCAATCCATTGATTTAAATGTTTGATAAATAGTTTTTTTTTTTTAACTATAACACTGCTCTTATAAAGTTTATTCTTAAAAATCCATTTAGTTCTTATATGATCATCAAGTGACATAGGGTCCCAAACTTCATTTCCTTCAAGTTGATTTAATTCATCTTATATTATCAAGATCCAATATTCATCATTTATAGCCTCATAAATGGTTTTAGGTTGAAATAACGAGAGGAAAGCTAAATGATCACAAATAATCCTAATGTACTATGAGTTATCCTTTTTGATGCCTGACTAATCATTTCGTCCTTTGGATGGTTTTCCATAATCTTCCAAGTGTGGTTTGCAAGGTAGCTCTTCATTTAACATGTTCAAGGGTGGAGCTTCTTCATTTTCCTTGTCTTCTTTGTCTCTATCTTCCTCTTTTCTTCTTTCTTATTGAGCATTTGATTATCATTAAGGAAGCCATGAATCCACTTGTTTATTATCATCTTCAACTCTATGAACACTTGAAGTAGATTCATCAAACATAGAATGGATGGATTCTTCTATTCATAAAGTTCTCTTGTTATAAACTCGAAAAGCTTTGCATGTAGAAGAATACCCAATAAATAATGCTTCATTAGATTTGACATCAAATTTACTAAGGTTGTCTTTACCATTATTATACACATAACATTTATAACAAAAAATATGAAGATGTGACATATTAGGTTTTATCCCATCATACAGCTTATAGGGCATTTTCTTAAGAAGGTGTCTAATCAAGGCACGATTCAAACAAAACAAGTGGTATTAACCGCATCCACCTAAAAGGACTTGGGCAAAGAGTTATCATTAAGTTTGATTCTTTCCATTTCTTCTTATCAACTATTCTCCCTTTCAATAACTCCATTTTGTTAAGGAGTTCTAGGTGAAGAGAAGTTATGTTCAATACAATTCTTAATGCAGTAACAAATAAAATCATGATTTTCAAACTCTTTACCATAATCACTTCGGATATTTTTATTCTCTTTTCAATTTGGATGGACGTAGCAAGCTTTTGGAATCCTTGAAATCTTTCACTTTTTTGAGCAAGAAATAATGTTCATGTATATCTTGAATACTCATCAATAATTACAAGTACATAGTAATTATCACCATGACTCCTCATTCTTGATGGACCAATCAAGTTCATGTGAAGTAATTAAAGTAGACTTGATGTAGATACAAAATTTTTTGGTTCAAAAGATATTTTTACTTGTTTACCTTTTTGACATGCATCACATATTCAATTTTTGTTGTATTTAAGCTTAGGTAAACCAACAAATTTTTAGAATGTTTTCCAATTAAATCCAAACTGAAGTGAGTGAGTCTTTTGTGCTAAACCCAAGAATCATCATTTATAGTAACCAATACTTAGAACAAATATTTGGTTCAATATCAATATCAATCATATAAATATTATTATATCTTTTGTCAACCAATTTAATTTGCTTTTCATTTTTATTCTCAACTATGTAACAAGTGGACTCAAAAGTGACTTTGTTCCCCTTGTCACATATATAGTTGGTATTAGAACTCAATTGTGCTAGATAGAGTAGATTGAGTGTGCTACAATTAGTGGATCTAGGTTGTCAAAAGCATATGAGGATTATGTGTGGAGTGGACACTTATCGAAATAGCGAATAGATACTACTAAGGACTTGAATAAGAGGGTTGTATGACGTTGGAGAACTCAAGAGCTAGTATGCGAGAGATTGCATTAGGGGAATGTTAATGGTGCATTGAGTACAAGCATGTGTAGAAGTTGATGGACTTGATATACAATATGAGACATTAATTATGCACTCATTCATAATAGAATTCAAAGTAATGCAAAACCACTCGAAAAAGTGAGAAGATTGATGGCTTATCTAATGGGAAGAAGCCCTGGTCTTGTGGAGAAAGCTTCACCTCATCCTTGAGGGACATATTAGCTATAGGCAAAGCTTTAGTTGTGTTAGAAAATGTAGCCATGATAGACTGTTGACTCATCCTATTGGATGACACATCACTTCTAATGTGTTGAGTGGACAAATCTTATTTGAGAAGTCAAAATCATGTCAGAGAGCATTAATTTTACTTGGAGGAGTAAACCCCGAGGGGATAGAGATGATTTAAGAGGGATCAATTGTGCACTATCACGTGGTATAATGAACAAGCTACAATACTCATCCACAAGATTCGAGATAAGATATTAGAGGAGCTAGCACATCATAGTCACATGACAAGTAGCATTGATACTTGATGTAATGAGCTAAACCTACATAGCGACGTAATGGAGTAGTGACAATGACCTTGAGGCATAGCAGACTAGCACTATATCGTCGGAAGACAAACATTGCAGTAATGACCATAGGGTTTACAATTGCTTGTGCACAAGTGAAGCTCGAGTTAGAGTGGAGGGGGCTTGGTGCTTAACCCCCATTAGAGCCGTTGATATAGGGGAGCCATCATAAGGACGTGCTCAAAAAAAAAAAGAAGAAAAGAGCCATCAAGAGGAGGTATTTGAAGGAGTGGTCATTGAGAGGATGCACTTGAACTAGGCCACGAGGGCCTAGACATAGAATCATGTGGCTTGAAAAGTGCTAGGAAATGGGGCATTAATCATCAAAAAAGTTGCTAGAAGGGTCAAGATACTAGCGAGTGGCTATGAGGGTCATGGGAGACAAGCCAATATCAACTTCAAAGGCATAACACTTGAGCATGCAAACTTAAGAGAGGTCATGAAGGTCAAGATGCTAGATAGTATTAAATCCCAAAAAAGACTGTAATAGTCAAGATACCATCAAGGTGTCAATTTAGAGAAAGTTAGAAGAATTTGATTGAGTGAGAAAGTGGTGGAGTGAAGTATAGTGGATTGATCAAAACCAACTCGAGCAAACTTATGAGCAAAGAATGAAACTTACGAGCAAGTCATATTTTTTTAGCCAAGAATAGACTTACCCATAACCAAGACACAAGATTTAAGTCTCTTACATCAGTGGAATGAAACCTTGGATGTGGGGCTGTGTGTTAGTAAACTTTCAAAATGCCAAGCAAGTGCACAAAATATGGAGTTAGCATGCACTTAACCTATAGGGGTAGTGAATTAGGATGCTACACAGGGACATCATGTTACAAGCTGTGGAGGTAATGAGACAGTACAGGTTGCATAGGCAATAAGCCAAATGTTGTAGAGGCAGTGAAATAGGTGAAGTTGCAGAGGCATCAAACTGAAGAGCTATCGAGACAATGGCACGTAAATTTATGTTGGGACAATGAAATAGAGTTTATAGAGGTAGATCAAAAAGTTTATGGAGACAACATAGCCTAGGACACCAAAGTTACAGAGGTAACTACCCAAAGCATAAGGGAAGCAAATGTTCGATGGTGCGAGTTCAAGGAGATAAAGTCAAGAGAAAGTCAAGGGAAGAATTGAGAAGCAGCAGACTGACAACCATCTTGAAAGCTATGTTTAGTTGAGGGTGCCATTCATCAAAACCTCTTGAATGATATTAACTCGAAGAGATAAGCATGGAGTAGCTCAAGTGGAGTAGGCTGAAGACCTATATGGAGATTTGAGAAGCTAGCCTCAAAAGGAGAAACTTTTATGGAAGAGTGATGTGTGTTTTCTACAAGTACACGGTGTACTTGTAGTAAACACCAGTAAGTACAGGTCAAATCCCACAGGGATCTCGCTATCAACTACTAGAGTTTGCAATTTAAGTTGTCTAAATCAATAAAGAATATTAAAGATATTAAAGAAGACTAATGAAAGAGTAGCACTAGATTAATAAAAAAAAATTCAATTATAAAAGCCTAGGATTGGGGTTCACCACACTTATAGTCTTCAACAAATAATGTAAATCCTTCCTATTTTAATTACTTGGATAATTGATGATGGTTTAGCCTAAGTGAATTACTAGCCTCTTTGAAGGTCTGATAATAGTACTTAAATCAACCTAATTGAACCTACTTTCGTGGTTTAGATTAATGTATGCCCTTTAAGATTAATGTTAACCAATTCAATACTAAAGAAACTTAATCTATTTTCATGATTAAAATTTCCTTATTCAACTGTTAGGGTTCCGGTGATAATCTTCTCCTTTCGGTACTTCAATTATCTACCTAAAATCAGACAAAATACTGGCCAAATATTTTATTAAAAACTTAGCAAGCATAACAATTGAATCAATTAATACCAGGTAATTATAATAGGAAATCAATCAATAGCAGCAAGGGACCATAATTGGATAATTCCCAATCCTAGAATAAAGGTCTACTCACATATAAGGGAAATAAAAATCAAATTCATTATCATTCAGAACTTCATAATATTCAATACAATGTAGAAAAATAAAGATGAAGACTAAAAGAGAAAACCAAGATGCCAATTGATGAAAATAAAATAGAATCTTTGCAAGAACTTCAATCCATAGGAATATGTCTAAATCTACTTAGAAAAATGCCTAAAAATAGAAAACCTAACTAAGCTATATCAAAACTGTCTAAAAAGCTCCTCCTGGTTACGCAATAATGGCTTATATAATAGGATAATAGTGACAGAAACACCGCTATGTTCTGTGGCATGGCTAGCCCATGTTTTGCGCTAGAGAGTTGCTAAGGAATGCACCAAATACTCATGTTTGGTGCTGTCTTCTTTGATTTTTCTTGCTTCAATCACAACTAAGTTGTATTCTTCGCAGGGCTCCTTTTCTAGCTTCTCCTTAATCTAAATGTGCAACAAACTTCCACTTTCACCCTCCTTTCCAAGCCTTCTTGCTAACCTACAAAGAGAAATACAAAGCACAACAGTACCAAAGAACAAAAATACTAAACTAAAACAAAAAGACCAAAGAAATCACAAGTTAACAACAAACTAAGAGATAAAAAATCAATATAATATTGTGCATTTTGCTCATTTATCAACTCCCTCATACTTAAACCTTTGCTTATCCTCAAGCAAATCATAATACATGAACATACTAGAAAGGAGGAGAATTTACACTCTCAATTCAAACAAGCAGATGTGGTACAACTAATTTTATTCCCAATCAGCAAGGCATCAAAAGAAACATAAACAAGCATTCAAGGGTTAGTCTTCACTTGCCTAATATCAAACCTTAATTTCTATATTATACACCTCACCTTATTGTTACTATAACTTTCATGTACCAAAATGACCCTCAAGGCACTCAAGTAAGATCCTCATCCTTCAGATCTCCCTAGATTGCCTTACCCTTGTTTATTCATTTTTTTGAGTTTTTTTTAATGAGTGCATTTTATGTTCCATCTCACTAAAGTGCAGGCATCTAAGTATACATACCAAAGGCCTTTTTGGAACTTGAAAATTAGGTAATTAGAATGAAGACCTTTTTGTTTTTTTTTTTATTTTTTTTGAACACCCTCATTCTTCAACTCTCCTTAACTTCACACTTTCATAATGCCGAGATTCATAAGGTGCATGCAAATTACAGTTCAACAAATAAGGTGTTTTTAAAGAAGCCTAAGGTTCAATTCTAAGAAAGAAAGGCTAAATCAAGAATTCTCATTCAAAGTCTATCTCAAATCAAGATTTCATAGGTTTAAAACTAATTATTACCACATCAGCTCATTAGAAGGGTTATTAACTTTGTGATTAGCAATAATGAAATATAACTCAAAATGAAAAGAAAAAGATTACAAAGCAAAACACAAAACAGACTAAAAGTTAGAAAGCAACTACCCCCATGCTTAAATTCTACATTGTCTCGAATGTAGTTAACAAAGATAAGATCATAGGAGAAGGGATAGAAGCTTACCGACTTACTAGTCTTTAGGTGGTGGTGGTGGTGGTGGTGGGAAATTATGCCCTAGGTGCTAGTTGTGCATGCTCTGCATCATTTGGTGCATATTTCCCAACATTGATACCATAAACCCCATTGTTGCCTCTCTTCAGCACATGTAAGAGCTTTTCCTTTTGGTTGGAATTCGAAGATTGGAGGTAAGATGGGAGTTTATGTTTGAATGAGGGTGAGATTTCGGCTAGAAGTGGAGAGAAGTTGACAGGAAGTGCAGAAGTGTTGGCTGCTGGTGGAAGGACACGATTGAGAGAGTAAAAGGAATTGTAGAAGAAAGTGCAACAGACGACCATGTTTAAGGTTTAGGGCAACCATGTTTGAGTTAAAAGCCCAAAATAGGGTCGTGCTTCATTACACGGCCAGCCCGTGTTCTGCACTGGCCCGTAATTTGTAATTTTTTTTGAAATTTTTTTTCTTTTTTTTAATAATGCATGGAACACAAGTGTGTTCTAGGACATGGGTAAGCCATGCTTGGGGCTGCCAATTTTTAGTTCCAGATGGTGCCTGGAACATGGCTGTGTTCTGGGACATAGCCAGGCCGTGTTCTGAGCTAGAATTTTTTACTTAATGGTGTGCTTGGAACACGGTTGTGTCCTGAGACACACCCTAGCCATGTTTGAGGCTACCATTCTTGTCTTTGCTTAAAATTCTTGAGGTGATTCTTACATCAAATCTTCCCTTTAAATGATGTTTGGCACATAGAAATGGACCTGTAATTCAATCCTGTAATAGATTTTCAAATTCACAATACTAAGAGCTAAAAATATAAAGCAAAGATGAACTAAAAACTAAAAAGAAAAGAAAAAACAAATAAGCAAAAATAAACACTATGAAACTAAACATGGGTTGCCTCCCAAGAAGTGTTCATTTTAAGTCATGAGCTTATCTCCTTTGACAGTATTATTTGATTGAAGGGAGCTTAAAGAGAGTGTAAGTGGTTCTCTCTTCAGTTGGTTCTCTTGCCATGTAATGCTTGAGATGCTAGCCATTAACCTTGAAAGGTCTAGTTACTTCACTCCAGATTTCAATGGCTTCATATGGAAGGACTTGAAAAGGGCCGGACCAATGTGAGCAGAGTTTGCCTGGGAAGAGTTTTAATCGAGAATTGAAAAGTGGACCCCAATCTCCTTCTTGGAAGTCTCACCTCAGAATATGCTTATCATGCTAGCTCTTTGTTCTTTCCTTGTATAACCTTACATTTTCATAAGCATCCAATCTCAACTTATTAAGTTCATTCAATTGGAGTAGTCTCTTTTCTCCAGCAGTCATTAAATCAAAGTTAAGAGTCTTAATTGCCCAATATGCCTTATGTTCCAGCTCAACTAGTAGATGATAAGGCTTCGCATATATCAACCAGAATGGGGTGGTGCCTATGGGAGTTTTATAAGTAGTTCAGTAAGCCCACAATGCATCATTAAGTTTCAAAGACCAATCCTTCCTTGCTCTAGAGACTGTCTTCTCTAGAATGCTCTTGATCTCTCTATTGGAAACTTCAACTTGGCCATTTGTCTGGGGATGGTATGCTAGTGCCATCTTGTGAGTCACTCCATATTTCTTTAAAAAGGATTCAAATTGACGCTCAGTAAAATGTGAGCCATTATCACTGATGATAGCTTTAGGGATTCCAAACCTTAGAAAGATTAACCTCTTGAATAACTTGGTAACTACTCTGGTGTCATTGGTAGGGGATGCTATTGCTTCCACCCATTTCGACACATAATCCACTACCACTAGGATATACTTGTTACCACAAGATGGTGGAAAAGGTCCCATGAAGTCCACTCCCTAAACATCAAATATTTCCACCTCCAGAATGTTGTTCAAAGGCATTTCATTCCTTCTTGAAAAATTACCAGTTCTTTGGCATCGATTAGAAGCTTTCACATATTTATGGACATCATTGAAGAGTGAAGGACAATAGAACCTAGCCTGAAGGATCTTAGCAACTGTTTTTTAAGTACTAGCGTGACCGCCACAAGATGAATCTTGGCAATGGGAGATGACACTAGTTACCTCTTCTTCAGGGATACATCTTCGAAAAATACCATCTGCATACCACTTATATAAGCAAGGTTCATCCTAAATATAGGATTTGATATCTGAGAAGAACTTTTTCTTTTTTTGATACCTCAATCCATGAGGTAGGATTCCACATACAAGGTAGTTGATGAAATCAGCATACCAAGGAGCTTCAATGTTAGTGATGGCAAGGAGCTGATCATCAGAGAAAGAGTCATCAATAGGTAGTTTATCTTTTGCTTCCTCAACTGATTCTTGCCTCAACCTTGAAAGATGATTAGTGACTACGTTCTCAACTCCATTCTTATCCTAGATCTCTAAATCAAACTCTTGCAAGAGAAGGATCCATCGGATTAACCTTGGCTTGGCCTCTTTTCTGCTCAGGAGGTACTTGATAGCAACATGGTCTGTGTATACAACAATCTTGGACCCCAACAAATATTGTCGAAACTTATTAATCGTAAAGACCACTGCTAATAGCTCTTTTTCTATGGTGGAGTAGTTGACTTGAGCTTCATCTAGTGTTTTGCTTGCATAATAAATGGCACATGGCTTCTTATCCCTTCTTTGTCCAAGAACCACCCCGACAGCATAGTCACTAGCATTGCACATGATTTCAAAAGGAAGGCTCTAATCAGGGGGTGAATGATTGGTACAGATATTAGGGCCTCCTTCAACCTATAAAAAGCATCAAGACAGACGTCATCAAAGACAAAAAGGTTATCTTTAATAAGCAAATTAGTCAACAGCTTTGAAATTTTGGAGAAATCTTTGATGAAATGCTAGCAGAAACCCACATGGCCTAGAAAGCTTCTCACTTCCTTGACATATGAGAGCGGGGGCATGCTTTGGATAGCCTCAATCTTGGCTTTATCCACTTCAATTCCTCTTCCATACATTAAGTGTCCAAGAACTATGCCCTCTCTTACCATAAAGTAGCACTTTTCCCAATTCAAGACAAGATTCACCTCCTCACATCTCTGTAAAACTTGGGTCAAATTACTCAAATAATGATCAAATGTAGTGCCATAGATAGAAAATTCATCCATAAAAACTTCCATGGTGTGCTCAATAAAATCAAAAAATATAGCCATCATGCACCTTTGAAAGGTGGCTGGTGCATTACAAAGACCAAATGGCATTCTCCTATAGGTAAAGGTACAATAAGGGCAAGTAAACATGGTCTTCTCCTCGTCACTTGGATGAATAGGAATTTGAAAGAAACCTAAATATCCATCTAAATAACAAAAGTAAGAATGCTTGGCCAACCTGTCTAATAATTGATTAATGAATGAGAGAGGGATATGATTTTTTCTAGTGGCTTTATTTAGTTTTCTATAATCAAAACACATGAGCCAACCTATAACCATTCTAGTGGGGATCAATTTATTATTATCATTCTTGATGACGGTCATACCCCCTTCTTTGGAACAACTTGAACTGGGCTCACCCATTCACTATCGGAAATAGGGTAGATGATGCCTGAATCAAGTAATTTCAGCACCTTCTTTTTAACTACCTCTTTTATGTTTGGATTCAAATGTCTTTGGTACTTTGTAGAGGGCTTATAATCATCATCAAGAAAAATACAATGCATGCAAATAGAATGACTAATCCCCTTGATATCATCAATACTATATCTAATAACATTCTTATACTTTCTAAGAACCTTGAGCAACTTATCAATTTCATTATCACCTAGAGTTGCATTTATAATTATGAGATGAGTAGAGTTGGGACTGAGAAATTCATACCTTGGGAGGGAGAGGTTTTAGTTCTACCTTTAGAGCTTTGTCTTCCTCCATGGTAGTGTGTTTTGGATCTGTTTCCAAATTCTCAGCTCTTGCTTTAGTAGGAAAAATGGGCTCTCATCAAGCAACTTACCATACATATTAGCTTCAATATTCTCATCACAAGTAGAAGAGCTTGTCACAAGACAGAGCTCAAGAAGATCAATAGAATAATGACTCGTTATATCTTCTCTCATAGTTTGCTTGATTGAATCAATTTTACAGCATGAGTCCTCGAGAGGAGGGCATTTCATAGCAAGAGCTAGATTAAATTCAATCTTCTTATCCCCTACAATTAAGGAAAGCTTTCCATTCTTGACATCAATAATGGCGCTAGCAGTGGCAAGGAAAGACCTTCCGAGAATGATAAGGATTTGAGCATCCTCTTCCATTTCTAAGATCACAAAGTCAATGGGGATAAAAAGCTTACCGACTTTTAGAGGCACATCCTCTAACATACCAATTAGATATTTGAAAAATTGGTCTGCCAGTTGTAAGGAGAGAGTGGTTGGCTTTAACTCACCCATTTGAAGCTTCTTGCAAATGGAAAGAGCCATGAGGCTCACACTTGTGCCTAGATCACATAGGGCATGATCAATATGCATATCACTAATGGAGCAAGGAATAGAAAAACTACTAGGATCCTTGAGTTTGGGAGGTAACTTGTTCTAGATTATTGCACTGCATTCTTCAGTTAAGGAAACTATGGCATACTCCTCAAATTTCCTCTCATTAGATAGAATCTCCTTTAAGAACTTGGCATAAGAAGGCATTTGTGAAACAGCCTCCAAAAAGGGGATATTAATATGCAGCTTCTTAAGGATGTCCAGAAACTTCCCATATTGTTTCTCCAGTCTTGCTTTAGCTAATCTTTGAGAGAAGGAGATTGGTGGCTTGTACAGTTTAGGACGTACATACTTAGGTTCTTCTTCTTTTTTATCCTCCTTTTCCAACTCTTTCTTAGCTTCAACCTCCTTGGGGTTCTCAACCTCTACTCCAGGCTTATCAATTCTAACTTCCTCTTCGCTTATCTCAAGCTCTTCTACTTGCTTTCTACTTCTTAAAATAATAGTTGTGCAATGCTCCCTTGGATTCTCTGGTTAACCTGGAAGTTTACCTAGACTTCGGGCTGAAGAACTAGCTTGTTGGGCAATTTGAGTCTGCAACATCTTGTTATGTGTGGCCAGTGAATCAACCTTGGAAGCTAGTTCCTTAATAGCCTCACTCATGGTCTAATTTTGTATCCTGAAT